>ATSW01010842.1:0-15152 GCA_000444245.1 Botryllus schlosseri
CTATTGGTACTGGTACTTGAAAATGCGACCAGAAACTGCTAAAAGTGAGGTAAATTAGTATTTTCTAAATGCGAACCATTCGATATCACAAAACAGAGTTATAAAAAGTTGAGTTGACTCCAACTGGAAACTAAGAAGTCAACACAATGACTTGGACTCGGGTCATAAAACCATGACTCGGACTCAACCCTCTGATCGCTGACTCGGACTTGACTCGGTGGTGAATTGAAAATGACTCGACTTGACTCGAGTCAAAACTATAAGTGAGATTGACTTGTGACTCGGAGACTTGTGACTTGGTTACAACCCTGCCCTTAACATGTTTTCCAATGCAGAATTGATAATAACAGTGACATATCAATACATTTTTATTATTATAATTCATGCAATCACTGTAACGAATTCAGCGTAAAAACAACAACACTACGGCAACTCACAAAATAATAGTCGGATTATCAATTATAGTGTAGAAATCAACCAGTAAATTGGCACTTACGGTGACACCTTGGAACAGGCCAAAATGCAGTCTTCTCGAATTCATTAAGAGTACAGAAGATATTTTGCTCAGTCTTGTTGTTAACAAACTTAAAACCGTTCAAGCATTGTATTTGACATGGTGAATTGATTGATCTTTCCCCACAAATCGCACGTGCGTAGTTTCCTCTCAGTTTCGTCCAAGGACACAAAATTTCTACAAATAAATTGATTTCGTGTAATACGATAAACATACTGCCATGCTCATGCTCATACTTTACAATCCCACAGGCCAGGCTTCTAGTGTTGGGATGACTCGAGTCACCTTTTTCGTATGACTCGACTTCACTCGAGTCACCTTAGAAAAATGACTTGACTCGACATTTCAGAAATGCGGATTGACTCGTGACTCGCAGCAAAATTTATGAGTTAATTTCAAGTCCTTAAGTCACGATGTCGATGAAAATGGCCGATCTTGCATATACCATAATTTTCCGAATATAGTGCGCCCCCATGTATAATACGCACCCTTAAAATGGCGTGTAAATTCTGGGAAAAAGCTTGTGCCCATGTATAGCACGTACCCTGCATTCGCAGTACATGAATAGTTGTGTTTTAGTATACGATGTCGTTGTTTTGCGATGTCACTGTTGAACAATGATGACATAGCGATCGCTAATCATTATACAATTAACGGCATTGTCTCTAAACGATAGTAGATAGCAGCCAAAGCCTGCGAGGCCGGAGACGCGATAGTTCAGGCTAGCGACATGACATCTTGCACACGAGACCTTTTACAGATGCGAATGCTCAGGCCAACGGTTATGTCGTGTGCACCAGGCCTGTTGGAGATGCGACTGTTCCGCAAGCGATTATATCTTGCGCACATGGCCTCTTGTGTATGCGATTGTTAAGGCCTGTCGTTGACGCGATGAATTAGCAAGGATTGCCTTGCGCGCTTGCAGCAATTACCGACCTAATTTCGCTCGCGTACAAACGCCAAACTAACTCAGCAGGAGATCGCGTGCTGTGTAGACGACTCTCGTTAATTGGCAACACGCTTCTCGCTAATTGGCAGCGCGTTCCACTGATAATACGAATTACTGGGCACGATGGCTGGAAGTGATGCGCGATTGGAAACAAACATGAAGAAAGGTGTGATTTCAAATTTTTTATCGAGGGAGATTTATTTCAAGGCTTGTTGTACCCATGTATAATACGCACCCCCTATTTTAGGGCAAAAAAATCGGTAAAATTTTGTGCATTATACATGGAAAATTCCGGTATTCGGATTGTGCGCGAAACACTGGTATGACCTGTTGGAGCAGTGGTTTTCAAACTGGGGGGCGTGAGAGCATCTGAAGGGGGGCGCGAAGCAGCGGTCAACTGAAACGAATTTTTGCGCTCGGCGCGATTTACCTTCAATTCGCGGTTATTATTCTGTATATAGTCCGAATTTCATATTTGAGAATTCTCTCATCAACAGTCACAACCTTTCATGCCATCAAACTATTCGTTGTGATTGCTAGCATTCTAGTTGCATTTTGTAATATGGCAATAAGGGGGAGGGGGGGCGAAATTTTTCACTATCATAAAGGGGGTGTGTCTAAAAAAGTTATTAGAGAATCACTGTGTTAGAGTGAGCAATCACTCAATGATTCAGCGGTTTACTGAGCCTCCATTGTTCTACCACAAATGAATTGACCGCAAACGAAGTGATCGGAGCTTACAGCTTGTGTTGTCGGAATCTAGTAGTAAAGTAATCTAATGGCAAAGTATCTATCTCTGTTCTATAGACTGCTCATTTGAGTCGGTACTTCACCCAAACCTCTTGTACGATTTAAATCGAATTTTAATACAGTTTATAAAGTTATATTACTCGCCAACCATCGCCGCAGGCATAAATTGTATCCCACGATTGTGTAGGTGAGATCATATCAATTCGTTTTTGAGGTTGCGTATTCTATTCTATATTTTGACTGATAACTATAGACTGAGTCTGATATATTCGTCAAACAGCTATCAAAATGAAATAACGTAATTATGCCTCGTACTTCTAAAAATCAACTTGACTTGAATTATGACTCGACTCGAGTCACCTCCAAAAATTTAGTGACTTGACTTGACTCAAGTCACCTTCAAGAATCGATTGACTTGACCCGAGTCAAAATGCGCAATGACTCGAGATGACTACTGACTCAAAGGTAGTGACTTGATCTCAACAGTGCAGACTTATGAAGTCAGCAAATCACAGATTGACTAGAGTCGCAAATTTTGGAAGTAACTTGAGTCAGCTTTACCAACTATGAGACGGTTTCAAACCAAAAATTTCAGTATCTCCATAATCTTTGAATTATTGAGTGGAGTTGTCTCTATCTAAAACCTATTGGGATACTGTTAGAGTATCTTCTAACATAATGGATATTAAACTGTAATGCTCATAAAATCCTCAGGGCCTATATATTTGGCATCTATAAATCAAGCAAAACCAGAAGGGTGAAAGCTATTTTTGCATCTATTATGGACTATGATATCAAACAACCCAGAACCCGAACGCGGGTAATATTTGATGGCTTCGTACAATCTGAAATTGCCTCAACCTGGAGGGTCAAATGAAATTGTTTGAATAGATTATTCACCATCAAACACACAATACCATTTACGACAAATAAATGATCTACCGTTTATCCATCACCAGAGCAAGCTTTGCTAAGTAAAATACTAGAAGACTTAAAAATAACATATAAAAGTTGACTCGCGGTCATGATTCATTCGATATCTTTCATCCGTCAAATCAAGTCAAGTCATTGGAAAAATGTAAATCGAGTCCCACTCAAGTCAAATCATGACTCAAGTCATCCCAACGCGATTGATGGCTGCTTTGCTGTCGAAAAATAAATAGTAGGAAAACACACATGTTCCAGTCGATGTGATCAGCTTTGAAACAACAAAAAACACATTATATCTATGGTATGCCCACTTTGAACACACATCAGGAGCATATCGTAGTACTCCTGATATAGTAGCCATTGGCCAAGCACTTAAATTATGCACAATATTTCCGTCTACATTTTCTCAGATAGAATGAATGTCGCATTAATAAGGACTTGGATGCTTTTAAATTCTCTTCCAGGATAGATGCTTTTTTTTCAAGGTTTCTCAGTGAAGTAGAGTCCAGTTTGGACCAGGAGACTTCGTGAGACTCCTGCAATCAACCCAAAGATATTGCATGAACTTATAACTGATGCAATGTTTGCCTTATACCTATGTTACAATTAGAAACTAAAACACTGCATACTGCACAGCATGGGATACACATAATGTTATTGTCATATTTAAATTTTTTAAACAACACCCTATAACTTCTTTTTATTCAATATTGCAATGAATGAATTTCATATATGTATATTACCTAAACATTGCGGAATTGGTTGCTGGGGAGATCGTCGACCAGGGATGAGGCTTTTCCATTCTGCGTTGAGTTTACTTGATGAAAGCAAACATGTAGCTTCGACTTGATCTTGTCTCGACCAATAAGAAGCAAATTTATAAAATTGTCGACAGGAAATGTGACACTTTCCATATATCGAACGATCGCAGGTAGTCGACACAACAGTCTTCGTTCTTGAATCAATAGGCGGGCAAGTTATAACTGAAAATAATTGGCTTATTGAAAATTCAGCAGTATGAGGGATGCTAGTTTCAGCATGTTCAGTACACCTGAAACTGTACCATGTGTTGGCATTGCAAAACACACCTGGTCTACCAAATGATGAAAATATTAGCAGATACAAAGGGAAATGTTAGTATCGTAATATAGTGACAATAAACATGCTGAAATACAATAAATAAAACTCACGATATGAGGAACCTAGTAAAAGAGTTGTAAAACATACTACAAGTCACAACTGTCAACTAGCTCTGGATTGCATAGCAAGGTGGGTATTCCATGTGAGAATGCTATGACACCGCAGCTTGGGCCATGGTTAACCATCAATAACATGCCGAATATAGTTTATGGCTTCCATTCCACAAAAACACTTCGAGTAGAAATAAAAGTAATTTCCACGATTACAGACAGTTGCTATTGAGATCAAACGCTCCTAGACTTCAAACACCGAGCTGTCCTCATAGTAAACAAGATGATATGTTGAAAATGCTGACAAGAATTTCAATAACAGTGTCATTAAAATTGGTTTGGTTACTCTTCAATTTTACCATTTAGATATGATTGTGATACGACCGGGAATCGTCAATATTACTCTTTGATTAAATGAAAAATCAAACACACATGAACCGCCAAGGCCTGCATTAACATTTGAAGTTCATTCTGAGCTGCACACATTGAGGGGCATGATATGACAAGAATTTTGTTCAATTTAATCATGGCTCAGCATAGTTAAAAGACTACCAGTATAATTTTCCGCGACGCAGTTGCGGAAACCGATAAGATCTCAATATATCATTATACTCGTGATTCAGCCAAAACCTTGTAATTACCAGATTTGCATTTGCTATCTCACCTCCACAAACAGGGGCACGAGCCAAGTTCCAAATTGCAACACTTCTGCTGCCTGTGTTAAAATTGCAATAAGCAGTCCACTCAATTGAATTGTAAGCAATTCTGTACCCCTCCTTGCATGTGAGTCGGCATGAGCCACCAACTTGCCTTTCAGAACATTGTAGTGTTTCATAGTTTTTTTCCACAGGAACGTATTTGGAACGGCATTTCACTTCTATAAATATATAACCATATAAGATGAGATACTTGTCCTCCATGTATAACAGCTCTATAGACGAGACCTTCACAAGAAGTTTCCATTGGATTCTTACTCCAAGATGCGGTATTTTGATCTGCATCCAACTGACAACTTACAGTCATACTCCATTCATCACGAAAAGCAGGGTCAGAAAATCTGTAATTTGTTCGACATCCGATGCGACATTCTGATGCAATTGGTTGTGTACCAGCACAATTTCCGATAAAATATTGATGGCTACGTTGCAGCGCAATGGGTTCACACTTGATGGCTGTTGAAAGGAAGATGATCCATGGCAGTTTTCTGACTTGTGATATCAAATACTTCTCGAACTACTTTTGAACCAAAATTTCAGTAAGTACAATTTATTTTGTCTTCATTTTGTAAAATTGACTATATAAGGATTTAAAAATCCAGCAATATCCAGCATTGCATGAGAGAAAATAATCAACAAATGTGTTTGTCACGGTGCCGTATAATATCAAGATATGAAGTCTGCTACAGTCTGCTCATAAACGCATCTACCACCGATTATTTCATCATTATTTCTCATTGCCAAAAAATAGTAATCTAACAGCAGTAGAAAATGTAGAGGCATGAAAAAGTAATGAATCATATTCCCGCACACGGTTGTGTAACAATAATCCACCAGAGCAGTAGACGAGCGGGCTCTTGTGACTTTGACATCTTTGCAAATTCTGCCAGGACTAGGGTTACCATATTTTGGAATCGGAAAAGGAGGACAGTTTTTCAGATCACTCAAGTTAATTTACCGAAATTGAAATCAGCTGATTTTGAAATATTTTCTGGAAATCTTGTTGTGTTGACTAAAAAAAATCAAGGATTACATAGCAAGGTGAGTTTTACATGTGACAATGCTGTTACAAATCAGGTTGGACTATGGTTAACTATCAATAACATGCCGAATACAGTTTTTGGCTATTCATCCCCATTATCGCTTCAAGTACCGGTAATAGTAACAGTATTTTCTACCATAACATACAATAGTTTATTGGGATGAAACGCTCCTTGACATCAACCACCTAGCTGTCTTCATAGTAAGCAAGATGGTATGTTGAAGATCTCATTGAAAATGTTGACAAAATTTTAATAACACTAGGCCTATCAGTAAAATTCGTTTGATTACTCTTCAATTTTACCATTTTGATATGATTGTGATCAGAGTTGGATCAATTGCTATTTGTAATTGAGCTGAATGTAATAAATTACATTTTCCATGTAATTGTAATTTGAATTAGAGCATTTTTATTTTGTTTAATTGTGATTGTAATTTTATAAAAAATTTGCCAAATTACAATTTCAATTACAGTACATTGTTATTGAAACCTGACAATCACAACATAAAATAATCAGGCCTATTTACATAGCTGTGCTATGCGTGCATCGTTAACTAGATAATTCAGCCATGCTAAACAGTTTCCCATACTTCAGTAGCAACAGAAAAGTTAGTAAATTACAATATGGTCTAAATCAGTGGTTCTCAACCTTTTTGTCTTCGCGGACCCCTTTTGAACCGTCACGGACCCCGCGGACCCCCAGGAAATTTTTGATCAAATTTAGCTCAATTATCGTGCGATCGTCATCTGTCTTGCGCAAGGCTTAGTGATAAACAGCAAAAAATGGCTTTTCTTGAAAATAAGAGCATACTATTCATGTAGAAATTGGGTTGACTTCCGTTATTTTAAAGTGAATTCTGCCCCTGCATTTCTTGAAATACATGGTCCTGTCTTAAAAACCCGCGCCTTCGAGTTGATGTGAACGATCGAGGGCCGAAAATCCATTTCCACAAATATTGGTGGTGGCTATTGTAATGACAACACTTAAAGCTTCCGAAGATACATTTGGATGATCGCAACAGATATGGCACCAAAATTGATGAACAATTTTTTGTAGAACATATAACGTCAAGTCTGATCATTTCTATCTAGCAGCAGTTATTATGGAAAAAATGATTGTGAATATCACAGGAGAAAATGGATTTTTGTTAACATTTCGATGTCACCGTGATTGACCTTACTCATCCAATTTTTTTCCACAATCCCAACAAAACATCTCTAAACAGCAAAATGTTTGTATCAGTAGGCTATTGGCAATTTAGCAATTAAAATGAGTCTTTTAGGATATTTCATCATCGACGGCCATTCTGTTGATGGGAGCTCTAGAGTTTTACTAGCAATGAGGCGAAACTATCTCATGATTTTCCGAATTCAAAAAATACAAATCAGGTTATCAACTATTTTGAGGCTTCGCGGACCCCCTGAAAATGCTTCACGGACCCCCAGGGGTCCGCGGACCCCCGGTTGAGAACCACTGGTCTAAATCTTAATACTTCAAAAATGGATGAACAGCAAATTAACTGTTCTGAAACCTGAGCCGAACCATTACTTACACCACTATAAGACTTTTTTTTAAATCTTTGACCAGTAGGCCTACTAAGGCTTGCTGCAACAATTCCAAGAAGAAATTCAAGTTTTCAACCAAGGCTTCATCAAACTTGATCACCCATTTGAAGAGATGTTCTTCCAATCTCACCCCCAATCTTGTCCAAATTTACTAGGGCAAGAAACTTTGCGCACCGTATTGTCCATCAAATCCAATCCAACAGTTTTTGAGCAAGTGAATATGTAAATGCGAGCCCGAATTTTGTAATGATCAGGAGCTTCTTTCCTTTTGCATTTATTTTAATTTTACACACCTTATCGCTGACGCCTTACCAATTAAATTTCATTTGTCTCACTCAGATCTGTGTATTCGTTTGAGAACACGTTCTAGTTTTTGTCCAATGAAAGTGTATTCTATGTTTCATGAATGAAACGTGGATAGCTTGTGATTGTTTCTAATTACATTGCTCTGGTTGTCAAAGAGCTTCTTGGAGGTAGCGCACTTCAGTATACAATTGAATTGTATATTCATATTGAGATGAACCCGAAGAGCACCACTCTATCGAAGTTGAATTTATGAATAATCAATTACATGTTCAACAGTATTTGTAATTTGATATTTTTAGCATGGATATAATTGTAATGTAACTGAAACATTGTAATTGAGCTGAATTAATGTAATTGATCCTACTCTGATTGTGATATGCCCAGAGATCGTCAATTAAACGAAAAAAATCTAACAAACATCAACTGCCAGGGCCTGCTTTAACATTTGAAGTTCAGTGCAAACATTGAGGGACAATAACCAGAATTTTGTTTAATTTACTCATGGCTCAGTATAGTTCATAAACCACAAGTATGGTTATCTGTGACACAGTTGCGGTTTAACCGACAAATTCTTGCTATAGCATTATACTCACAATTCAGCCAAAACCTTGTAATCACCAGATTTGCATATTTGCTATCCCACCTTCACAAACAGGGGCATGCTCCACGTTCCAAATTGCAGTAATTCTTTTGTATGTAACAAAATTGCAAGAAGCAGTCCACTCAATTGAATTGGAACCAATTCTGTAGCCCTCTTTGCATGTGAGTCGGCATGATCCACGAACATGCCCTTCAGAACATTCTAGTGTTTTGTAGTTTTTTTCCACAGGAACGTCTTTGGAATCGCATTTCACTTCTATTAATATATAACAATATAAGATGAGATAGGCCTACTTGTCCTCCATGTATATCAGTTCTATATACTAGACCTTCACAAGAAGTTTCCATTGGGTCTCTACTCCAAGATGCGGTATTACGATCCGCATCCAACTGACAAATTACAGTGATACTTGATCGATCGCGAAAAGCAGCGTCAGAAAATCTGTAATTTGCCTGACATCCGATGAGACATTCTGATGCAACTGGTTGTGTTCCAGTACAATATTCATTCAAATGTTGATGGCTATCTCGCTCGGCAAAGGGTTGACACTTGATGGCTGTTAAAAAAGAAATTTATGATCCATGGCAGTTTTCTGACTTGTGCTATCAAGTACTTCGAACTACTTTTGAACATAATTTTCAGCAGTAAAATTTATTTTGTCGTCATTTTGTAAAATTGACCTGATAAGGCAGTGATTCACAAACTGGGTGCCGCCGCAGATTCTCAGGTGTGTCGCAAGTATTTCTGGCATTTTAGAAAAATACTGTAATAACATTGGGGATAAGGCTTGCAGACAAGCAGATGTGACTTCTTCAGTGGATATATAAGCAGATGTGTTCATGAAACCAATTATGGCATGGCCGATGAATAGAGTAATGTCCACACAATAATTGGGCGGCGATGTCTGAATAAAATTCTTTGATTCGTTTCAAATCAAATCATGAATTAGAAATGATGCCGCAAATCTTGAGCACGTTGTCTGCAATTAAACTTAACACTGCAACAATACTTTTCAGGATTTGCTGTAAACAAATCAATCAATTTGGAAGCCATAAATCGAACAAATATTTTCAGAAGATGAAGGGCCCATTGATTTACTAGAAGACCTGTTTTTGGAAATGGTGTTTTCACGAAAAGTTTGGGATATCTCATCCACCCAAATCCTACTCCATGACGACTGCAATCAATTTTTTGTCATTTGCCTCGTAATGGGTATGTGAGTTATTTTTTCTCGTTTTGACTTAAATAAAAAGCCATAACTGGGAGACACTGCTTGGAAAACGATAAAATGTGGGCATGTTTGTCAACAATTATACATCATTTCAGTCGAACAAATGTTTGGATAAAGAAGCGATATATGATTTTTCCAGTGTGTCAAAAGCCAATATGCAGCAGCGCATGACAAAAAATAAATATGTTTGCCACAATCCTGTATAATACAAAAATCTGAAGTCTGGTTCATAGTCATACAAGCATCTGGCAAAGGGTAATGAATCATATTCCTGCACACGTTCCCGTTGTGAATAAATGATCTACCAGATCAGTAGAATGGGAGGGCTCTTGTAACTTTGACATCTTTGCAATTTCTGCCAGGACACACTTTCTTCAGGAAGCAGTGGTTTGCCTGGATGATATGAAAATGCTCCTTAACTGTTGAATATGCGTTCCTACGCCTATCCATGGAAGTGTGTCTGGTTTACATGTACCAGATAGATTTGCATGACTCCGACTTTATTATTGGTTGCTATGCCAGCTTAACGTTGCTACAGTCATTAATAATAAAGCGATTTCAAGACGGCAGTCTGATTGAAATATATTCGTTTAGACTTGGATAATTGGATTTATGATCATTTTTCATGAGAAAAGAATTAATAAAATTGAGATACAGACACTTTAAATGGGTCATTAGAATAATCTTAATTTTCGATATATTCGATACAAGATTCATTATTTTCATTTCATTATTCTCTTACCCTCGCAGGATGGTGCTGAATCCAAGCTCCAAGAGGCAGGTATCCCATCATCATGATTTTCGCAAGTTGCTGTCCACACCTTTATTTCAGTATCGGACTGCAATTTATAACCTGTTTTGCATGTGATTGAACAGCTTGATCCAATCTTTGAATCACCAGGACAGGAGATAACTTTGTAATGATCCGGGTCTCGCAACGTTTCGGCTGGGCATTTGATCCCTAAAAATATATATTTCTAAAACAATTTTTCCTTATGGCATCACCCAGATCAAGCTTATTTGTTGAGGCTGTTAAAAAGAATTTTTTTAAATTTCCTCGGATATCTGGGGAAATATTTACGGTAGTTGCCTAAAGTAATGTGGGACACCAGATTTAGTTCAATTCCAACCAGTAGTAGAGAAGTTATTACAATTTGAAATTTCAACCATTCCAGTTGCAAATTTCAGCATCTCGTCATGACCTAACATTGTGATCCAGCAATGCAAAAGTATCACCCTCGCTCTCCTGAACAACACTAAAATATGGAATATACATATACTGACTTTGCAGATAATCATTTTGGCAGTATTTATTCAATAACTTACAAAAAATTCATACACCGGAATATATTCGTGATTGTTATGTTATGAGTAGTTGAAAATTGAATTTTATTAACAAGTCTCACTATCGTATATTCTAATTCTTAACGAGATGGTGGCCTTTGCAAGGACTGGAATGCCTATGTAACAGTGTTGGGACGATTCACGTCAGTCCAATTTTTCAGATTACTTGACTTGCAAAAATGACTTGACTCAGCGTTTCAAAAATGTGGATTGACTCGTGACTCGAACCAAAATTTTCGAGTCAATTTCAAGTCATAAAGAAGTCGGTGTCGACTATGTCGCTGTACCTGTACGAGTGTACGTGTACAGTAGGGCTGTTCAAAAATAGCTTTTTTTCCTGAATCTTGATGGTTACGTGAATAAATCGTTACGTTGCCTTAAAAAACGACGCACATCAAATTTTAATTCATTCCAACCAATAATCGCGGATTTCGTACAGTTTGAAAATTTTGAATTTACCCAAAGATGCAAAAAAATTTTTTTGTCAAATTTTTCTGTTAACCCCATGAAATAGTTGCGCATCAAAATTTTCAAACTGTAGGAAATCCACGATTATTGGTTGGAATGAAATAAAATTTGGTGTGCGTCGTTTTTTAAGGCAACTAACGATTTAATCACGTAACCAGCAAGATTCAGGACAAAAAGTTTTTTTCGAACAGCCCTAGTGTACAGTTTACGTACATGTTCTCGACACTCTGATTTTGCCTTCAATTTATTAAATGTCTCGTACTTGATTGCTGATATGACATTTTATTTACAGTACAGGTTCAAAGAAACCACGCGTATTCAAGAATCGATCATGTGCATGTGCATAACTGCACAATGCACATGATTATAATCTCTTGGGAGTCTCCTGTTTCAGAACTGTCCTAGGTAGATGTGACATGACTGTTTCAGTAGTAAAATTTATGTTTCAACAGCTTTTGGTCTTGACATTGTATCGCACCACCTTGTAAATCCGAAAATTTATCATAATATTCAAGATTTAGACAACCCTAGCCATATGCACAAAGGCTTGATTTCATGAAAGCACAAAATTGTTTTTATGGAAATGAATTGATAATTTCTACATTAATAACAAAGAAAACAGAATGCAAAGATCGAAGCTTATGGTTTTTCAGTTGGGTAACTATATCCCTCTGGTGTTGGCGAGGAGGGCATACTTGATGCAGAAATCAAATCGCACAAAGCATGAACTATAAACGGTCACTCAATACTTCTATTGGTTAAAAAAGATAAAATGACACCTGGTATGGTAAAATCAGGACCATTCCACAGGCTGCTGACAGCCTACCTCACAGCTGTATTAAATTTCACAGCAGGCAGTGCCTCCAAAACCCTCTGACCAGAATCGCAATGGGCAGAGTAGACCTACGACCAATAGAGTAGTGTAAAAAAAAACTGATAGTAAGTGTCCTTCCAGTAATTAACACCTGTACCGGTACATTAAACAAAACACTCTGTTATCAGATTACATTAAATATCAGTTCCATGCAATACCCAATTCAATAATATATTCAAATCGTAGCAGCGGTACTTCAACTGTCGTACCCTGAACCGTCGGTGCCAGGGCATATGACTGAAAGCATGGAGTGAACTAAAATTATGTCACAAGTCTTGCTTAAGTTCAAATTTTCACAACTATATTATATTCGATATCCCAAGACATAATTATTGGGGGATTTTCTGTCAGTGATACTGTGCGATAATGAGATACCGATGAAGATATAAATATAAACATATTGACTGGTCTCACTAGACGAGTGGCTCCGGTATGGACTGGGAGATACTGAAGAGACCGTGTTGGTGTCAAGTTCGTCCTCCCAACTATGACTAGTTTGTGATGCGGTTATTTTTCCATCTACGAACTTAATGATAGCTAAGGTTTTGCAGGAAAATTAACTGTAATGAGTATCTTGCAGCAAAGCGACCGATACTGGTATTTTGTTTTATTAGTTAATTAGATATACTCGAATCCTTCTTACTCAGTAAAGCGGTAAAGTAAAGCTTGGCAGTGGTGGTACACATTTGATATATACTTATCTACCTCTTACCGGCTATCACAAAAAACGAATTTGGACTGGAGATTGGAGGCTGGTTATCAATGACACCTACTGACATTACAATTTACAACACTTGTCATTATAAATAACTTATGGTCTGAATAGGAAAGCACAATCAATTGTATTTATTGAGAGTCAGCGGATAGCAACAAGATCAACATCGAAAAGAAATGTGACATCGGGCATACCAGGCCAAGGTGGATGTTAGATTAAAAAGATCGCAACTGCATGCGTGTCGTTCGACATCCTCCTATCTGTTCATTACATTGGATTGTGTCTTATCGCATTGTACATTGTGTGTGACTTGTTCAGATGAAAAATATAACCCAACGATTATCTATCTATCTTATCTATCTCTACTATCATTAAAAAAATAAAATTTGACTGTCTGCCCCATGAAATTGTCAAGTAGTCTAATAAAACAATACACAGCAAATTTGCGCAATTCAAACTGGTAGCAGCAAAGTTACTGGAGTTGAAAATCACAGATTTGAAAAAATGGTATGTAGGCCTACTGTGTGTAATCACAGAATTATATTAATAAAAAACTCGAATAACTTCAATTCTACAGGCTGGAATTGAGTTGAATTTGTTTTGCATACCGGTAGTTTTTGTAGTCAACTTAACTATTTCATGGGTTAGCCAGCAAAACCTGAAAAATTTATTTTTTATAATAAATTCAAATTTTTCCAGCTCTGATAGTTTTACTTCTACCAATCGGAATTCAGTCATATTTGGTGTACAACGTTACAAACATAACAACCTAAGATAAAAGCTGCAAAAATCTGAAAATAAAGTTATTAGAAAAGATGTTTAAAGAACCCTAACGACCAGTAATGACCAATTCATATTTCTATACAAACATAGCATTTTCCTTTCCTAAAGCTAGAAAGCGCTGGAATGCAAACAAAATGTTAAATACATGCAGCCAAGGAAAATGACCCACCTTCACATTTGGGAAGATCAGTATCCCAAGTTCCATCTGTACATGTCAGTGTAAATTTACTGGTTCGGAGATAGATTGCATGATGTTGTTTGCATGTGAAGGTACATTGACTATTTGCTGTCGCGTTACAACTTGGAGTCATGTAGTTTTTCTGTTGCAGTGTTTCTTCGGTTATTGGTGCACATGACACTTGCTCTGGCGTGTCCGTAGTCCGCACAGGACAGTTGGTTGAATTCACTGTAAAGCATCATAATGTTGTAATGAAAGATTACCAATAAATGTATATATATATCGTCTTTCAATCAAATAAAAGGGCAAAAGAAAACAGGAAACAAACGAACATCAAGATAATGAGTTTTTGGCCCTTATTAAGCGCCTCGATCGTGGGCGGTCGTGGGCGTCTTCGAGCGATAGCCCGCGTTGCGCTAGCTCGGTCTCTATTGTTGAGCGCCATGTGGTTCTATTCCAGCCACCTCTGCGCCATGGCTCCGTCGGAATGTGGTTGATGATGGCGGCGGCTGGTTGATCTTACAAGACCGATGTGATGACTAACGAAATTTGCTAGGTAACTGGGCAATGAATATCAGAACAATGAATATCACAACATCAAGAGCAGGATTACCAAGGATATTCATGTCTTATTTATTAGTCGTAGTGCCTTCTGGATAGCCAATATTGAATAATTACAGATAATGATATCAAATGTTCCCTCTAAGCAGCGCACGTGCGCAAATGTGCAGTGCTGAAACGGTCTCTGCACACATAAAATCTAAGTTGCGGAAATGATGACCTTTTTTTAGTCGTTACGCACTGTTGTCCAAGGGTCTGCGCAGTGAATTGGTGGGTGTGCGCACTGTGCGCAGACTAGAGGGAACATTGGTGATATCGCTTTGTATCAAAATAAAGGGGTTGTTATTGTCAAAATATCCTCTCTTCTCAGTGACTAGTTCAAAATTTTCAACGGCGATTCGACTACTAATCTCATTAGCTGAGACTGCCAAGGC
>ATSW01010843.1:0-10008 GCA_000444245.1 Botryllus schlosseri
CCGACAGAGTACATTATAAGATAGGATTTCCGTAAATTGCTGTCGTGCAACTCGTTGACCCGACTCCACATTCGCCACTCGCTTACGAGCATTGCTGGCGATAAACAGGTTATGTAATAGCGACAATATCGTCGAAAGTATCGGACAAATGGCAAGAGTAATTGAACTCACTGTAGTCGACATAGACGTTTATTTTCCGATTTAGCGATATCGACCCAAGTTCAACATTAAAGCAGACCTTCCTTGTCGATATCAAAGCCGCGGTACTCCATGGGTGGTCCAGACTACTTAGCACTCTCGTTTCTGTGTGATTGCCGGCATCGCAACGAA
This sequence comes from Botryllus schlosseri, assembly GCA_000444245.1. NCBI lineage: Eukaryota > Metazoa > Chordata > Ascidiacea > Stolidobranchia > Styelidae > Botryllus > Botryllus schlosseri. The sequence continues at coordinate 331 of ATSW01010843.1, forward strand.
ACAAAAACGTAACCGGTAATAAACCAGGTATTTCCGTACCGCGTAAAATACCGCGCTCTCTCGAAAATTAATAAAATCTCAATCCGTCAAAAGGTAAAATCTTTTCACGACGAAGCGACCCGTCTCAAAGTCGGAACCTTGTCATACATCATTTAACTCTCCGCCGCGGAGAATGGTATAATTGTGTAAGCCGCTCTTAGGGCCCGGTAAAAGCTGTAGGCAAAAAAGTTTCCGCATCGGAAACGGTACAAAAATCAATCCTGAAGAGAATCGCGCGGCCCTCTACACGGGTTTTATCGATTTCGCGCATATGCGGATTACACGACAATTTGACAGGCGAAAATAAATAGTAATCAGTCACCGGGGCGGATTCAAAGAGCACAACAAAGCCGCGCAGCGCCCCGTCGATTGTTGTCGTCGGCCTGAGCGCGATTGATCTGCCTGCGCCTTGTAGGAATCGCCTTAGGCACCGTCGACTGCATTGTATCTATATTTTTATACTTATACTTATCCTTATCTGCACGAACAGGTGCACTGTAAATACATGGGTGGAAAATAGGTGTATTTACCAGATTTCCTGCATAGCGTATGGCAGAAATCCGACTATTCCCACCCATTCTACTAGGCGAAAGCGAGTCGAATACACCAAGACTTGTGGAGACATATCGCAGGGGTGTTTGTGGGTCCTGTTTATGTGTACTACTACCATTTTACCGCTTCTGGTGGTGGTACACAAAAGCAGATTCACCCCACATCTGGGATAGATCTCAATAAGAATTGGTATGTGTGCATGTGCAGGTTTGCATTGTATACGTAGCGGATAGTTTGCTTGCACCCGTCGTCGGAAACGTGACTGCTACATTTTTAGAATGGCCCACTTGGTCAAAGATCGTGGTGTCGGTTAAAACGAGCGTATGCTTAGCCTTGGTGTGGTGGCCGTATGTTTACCTCGTGGCCAGCTTGCATTTCTGTAGGATTAGCGCTAATACCAATTTGAACTGATGGCATGAATTTTGGTGTATCTGTCTGTTTTTCTGAACAGTTTCCTGCTATAAACTCTCCCTTCATCCAGTTTGCTACTACAACACTTACTCGCTAAGTGATTTGACTTGGGTTGCATTTAAAACAAATGGTTGTTTTAATCAGAGGCCTTTTTAAAAATGTGTTTTTTTAAGTTGTAAAATCATGCCATAATTGTGCAAATACTTTCCAAAAATCCTGTTGTATGAGCCTACGGGCAATTACCACCCGATATAGCCGACATACCATATGGGAGGGTTGGAACCCTCAAAATAGTCGGTTCAACAGCTATAGTACGTAGATATTTCGTCAAATGAGGTATATTTACCCTATATTTTCAAGTGTCATGTCAATGTCAATCCATTATGACGTCACAATTAAGTTTTCGTGGCGTTATGGCCTAATAAACATGTTTTAAACAAGGGCGTTATTTTAAACATGTTTGTTTTGAGTTAATTTTTGTTTTAAATGCAGCCCTAGATTTGTCGCTGATATGATATATTCCAAGGTTTAGGATTGTAGCAACAATCGGCGGCATTACACGCAGATATATGCCTCCATCTGCCTTTCTTGATCAAGATACATCCCGTACCATGGTAGTAATCATTGGCTTAGTCAAGAAGCAAAAGACGCTCCTTCCTCACAAATTTTATATTTTTTCGACGAGACTCATTTCTTTGGTTACATCACAATGTATCGGTCACGTCACTTTACTGTCGAACATATTGCACCTTCAAATTTATCAATCTCCCTACTCCCGTTTCCGGTGACGAAAAACTCTACTTGGAAATCAATACCTCAATGTTGCCACATTACATCGTAAACCGGACCGAATCGCATTCCCGCCATTGCGAGAATTCTCTCAAGAACCGCGCGAATTCTTTTTCAGCATCCCTACCCGTCCGAAGAGCAGAAAAAAACGTTAGCCAGCCAAACAGGACTGACGATACTGCAAGTTAATAACTGGTGAGTACCCCGGCGATATTGATGAGAAGGCTCTGTTTCGCCACGTCACGTCTGATCAGCCTGACGGCCGGTATCTAAGGCTCCGGCAGCTTGCGTCTCGATATAGGCGAGCCGTGGGAACATTTCCACAGCGCGATACAATCTCTTACCGGCGACGCTGTAATGCCGCGGATGTAGAAAAGTGGTTAAAGTACCGGCTACGTCGCGCCAAGTATGATGAATACGGAAATGGAATCGGAATTTGTTTGTGCCGGTGTACTTGAATGCGGAATCGTTCTGACAATGCGTATACTGAGTGGTTCTATAAGATACGACACCAATATCGAAGTTCACTTTGCTTGTAGGCTGTATAAGCGAATGATCTGAAATTACTTAGCTGACTAACTGACGTGATATAAAATCTCCTACCTCATTTAAGTATTGCCCTGTCCAGTACACTATGTATGAATTGAATCGATATATATGCAGTAAGATCAGAGGCCAATATCGACGTTTAATTTGCTTACCCTCTGTACTAGTATAGATCAAGGCCAGGAAATCACTTACAAAGTAACTAGTTAGCGAAACATGAACTGTGCTACCTCATTTGACCATTGCCGTGTTCCGTACAATATTTGTGAAGTGAAGCTATATCTAGTAATACTTGCAGTGATATATTCAATACTTATCCGAATCCACACCCCGCAACTTGTCCCATCAGCGAGGTGTTTACTAAATTCATATTGATCGTTATTAGTAGTTTCGCTGTGATGTTCAATTTATTGTGCTATGGCTGTGTCGGAATCTGCTATAATCATGGGGTAGGTGGCGTTACAATATTCGAAATTTCACTGGGACATCAACGTTATGGAAGTACCAATCAAAGGTGGTCACTGGTCAATTGTCACCGTGGTCAGTAACGAAGTACTTCTACTTTTTCGGACTACTTGCCTAGTTTAGCCTAATTGCACGACTTACTCAAGAGCTTATGATTTTAGACAATTTACTTGTAAATGGTTACTTCTATTTCAGTAAAAATTTAATACGGTTTTCTCTACTTCTACTTGCGTAGCCATGATGACCTCTGGCAGTAATCCGGAAAATCCGATGCTTTTATGCCTTACGCAGTGCACCGGCCTCCAACCATCATTAACATGAATTCGCACAATACACATCGGAAACGCTGAACCTATTCTCATTACCTCCAAATTAGACCGGTGCATCACACACAATGAGCTGCAGAACAGCAGTGAGCGAGCCCGGGAAAGGGAAATCGTGATGACAGAATGATGTATCATAGCCATCCTATCGCATCCCGGACCTTGCTCAAACAGTAATCGATCAAACGGGTTGCTTCCACTCTCCCGCCTTCGGGCCCACGAACAATGCATCGGCAAACACGCCATGCCTGCTCTCCGTCACATCGATGACACTGCGTGAATAGAAACGGCTCTGGCGATAAAGAGCGTTTACATCGCTTCAATAACGTACGGCCCACGACTATTTGCGAACGTATTTCGTGATCGCAGATTTTTTTGGCGATTTCATCCGCTGGAATTCGTGTTGGGATCGGTGAATTGATACGTTAATAGTGTATAGGAATATAATAGATGTCGTGTTTGCTGAGTTGTATGCCTTGGAACGAGCGGGTCTGTGTCTGCTACTGTTTAGGACGGAGGATGAACAATTTGAACATGAGCAAATAGGGACGCTTGTGGAGAATCGTACGGGAAGCCTCTCGAATCGTGATGCGTTGAATGCAGGCCAGCGCCTCGTTACGGGAGAATAATGTGTACTCTGCACACAAAACTTGGAGTTTTTTGGAAAGTCACTTTTGTCAGCACGACAGAAGCTTTTCTCTGACAGTAATTTCTGTTGGTCCGCCATAAATACGTCCCGATTCTTTTGTACGCGATGGTCCCGTTTTAAGACTCGTGTGAAATACGATGTATCCACATCTCGTGGGGGACAAGTTCAGGCAACCATTGGGGAAATATTGGCGCTGAGAGAAACGGTCAAGGTAGTCAACGCTGCTACAGAAGTAGAAGTAGCATCGAAAATTTCTACTCAATTATGAGTAGAAGTAGTAATTTCGAAGTCATGTCCGAACTGCATCAAATAGACGCAAAAACGAAGATATGAAAAGTACTCAACAAGTAACTTTTTAAGTATAGGTTCGATCGATCGATCCTATACTTCCAGCAGTTAATCGGATGTGCCTGTTTTCTAAATTGCAGGGTACATCCCGCCACTAACGCAAAGTCACCAATGACACTAAAATAGGTGCAATTTTCAAAAGTATATTCACTTATCGTGATACAGGGGGTCTTTAGTCTTGTTTGTTTCTCTGTGATATTTATTGTGTTTCGACTACATTGGTCATTTTACACGAGGTTGATATTCTGTATGTACTTTCGTAAGTGCAGACTTGTAGCGCGGTACATTTCTAAGCTTTCTTGAAACTTCAGATGTCGATGAGGAGCCTGGGTAAACCTCCAAGACTTAGGGAGGAATTCCAGAGTCGAACTAGGTCGTACTCGAACCCACAACCTATTGGTGTTGTAGCTGTGGAACGTACCACTACGCTATCTCGCCATGGTTTCGCGCCTTGTTGTCATGACAAATTCGCTCGTTAAAGTGCTGCAAGCATATCCAAAACTAGGTTCTACTTTACGAAATCCAAAGTGTATAATGTAAATAGTTTTGCCTAAGACACTGTTAAGTGGAAGTAGTATTGAAGCATATCCCCTTTAGTTCAGGTAGGCGAAACATTTTTGAGAACTCGTAAAAATTATACGTACTTCGTTACTGGCCACCTTTGGATGCTGACAACAATGGTCAGGCCGTAGCTATTGTTGAAATCGTTCTAATATATGCGCGGTGAAGTGTTGCTACATACAATATGTTGATAGAAAAGTTGGTCGGGCCCAAATTGGCTAACCGATGGAACAAAATTGTGTTCTGTTCTCCACAGTAGTGGACCTTTGATCAGCATAGAAAGAACAGCTGTGTCAAGCATTTTGTGTGTCGCTGATACTCGTTAAGCTTGGCTCTCAAAATCCTCGAAAATTGTAACCAGCTCGTGTAACCCTACACGGGAAAGACCTCAATAGACATTTCGTTAATCGCGGCGCGAGATTTGTGCGCAGATGAAATGATCCACGCACCTGCCTTTAATCGGTTTAACGTGTGCGATACGCCGCATTCCGCGATACACCGCCACCTACTTAGGCTGTGGTAGGTAGAGTCTTTCGCTGTGGTAGTATAGCAACGGCGCGCCCGATAGCGCGGAGGGATAATTCAAATTGACCGTACAGTTCACTGCCTATTAAAAGTCAATTGTCCGTACGCCTCGTTAGTCCCGAGATTCGATTTTACTGCGAAATGTCTTTGTTGCGTTTGCCGCAAGTTAGAGAACCAGGCTGATCCAGTGTGCTACTTTTGTCTTTGCTGCTCCTCATACGAACTGAATTGAACTGTCCGGCTTTGACGTCGTCAAACGTGGCATCGATTAGTTTGTATCAAATCCAAGCTTAATCGAGATTCGAGAGTAATTCGATTTGCAAGCGCCAATGTACTGCTACCTTGGTGTTTTTGCATGACCGGTAATTGCAGGCGGTTTGCGTTATTGGATTTTTGACTGCACGCGTAATGACTGGAAACGCAGATAAATCATTTTCTTGACTGTCCTCCAGCGAATTAATTACCGATTCGGGCGTTTTCGGGTAGTGGTGTGAATAGAACGTGGGAGTGGCAATGAGGGCCAACGTGGTCAACGTTAGTAGATGAGCGGAAGTAGAAGTAATGTAAATCTATGCTCAATAATATGTAGAAGTGGCGATTTCGGATATGTGTCAAAACTACTTCGAATGGATGCAGAAGATGGAGGTCTTAAAGATACTCGCGTGTAGGTAGTTTTAAAAGGTCGATTATCCCGCTAATCGTTAGCAGTAAATCGGAGATGGGTACTTACTAACATGCATGACCAACGCAAAATGACTGATGGCAGTATAAATAGATGGGCGCTATTTCCGAAACTATGTTTCAGCTGAAGTTTTATAGTCGGTATTCGCCCAGTTATTAGTACAATGTCACTGATGAATGCGATTCAAACTTATACCAAAACTCTTTTCTACTTAACCAAATTTCAAATGTAAAAAATGGATAGTGTTGGGTAACAAGCTGTAAAGTAAAAGAGGAAGCGGTCTATGTAAGCAAAATCGACTTGACGATCCCGGAAAAGTAGAACCACCATTCTACTGACCACCTCTGGTCTTGGGTGGTGTGAACTACAAGTTTTCTCCAGTAGTTGAAGTGAAGTGAAGTACAAGTAGAACTGGCGATTTCCAAGTAAGTACAAAAGTAAGTAGTCTAAAACAGTGGTTCTCAACCGCCGGTCCGTGGCAAGTCTCCCGCCGGTCCGCCAGATGTATTAGGATATTATATCCCAATTCCAAAATGCAAGAAGTTGGGCGCTTGTCCATTAATTAGACGATATAAAACATCAGATTTAATTAGAAATGTGGAACGTGACGTTTTGTATGTTATCGCAATAGAGGGTTTATGGGGCGGGCAACTTGTCCGGTCGGCGGGCAGGATATGGGTAAATGAAGTATTTGGCGGGCCGGATTACAGAATATGTACATTAATTGCGTATTTATCCACCTATACAAGGAATAATTCGTATATCGTATTTAATGTTAACTTTAAGTTTAAAGCATAGAGACCAAAAAGAGTATTTAATGAATTTATTAACAGTAGCTGTTGAAGTCAATTAGACGTCTGTGGTCGGTTAAAGTTGTCACAATTTTGACTACTCTGGCTGCATGCCGCATGTAGCCACCCTTAGTAAAGACTGCACTGCCCGTGAACACCAGTTATATTGAAACGCAGCCTTGTCCCGTTAATGTTCGTGGTCGCAAATGTATGTAGACCAGAACAGGGCAAGTAGTTTCATGTCCATCTTTCTCAGATCGACAATTGACAAACATGCTGTGACGCATAAAATTTGTCAATACTTTCAGAATAGAGTTTTACTTTCAGGGCAAAAACTCTCTGCGGGCAGGATCCGGCCCGCGGGTCGTATGTTGCCCGTCCCTGGTTTACGGTCTACTTTATGCGTGCGTTACAGTGGCGCAACTGTTAAAAAGTGGCCTGCAGCTCGTTTTGGACAAATTTGATGTGAAAACTGCGGAGGTTTTTAAATAAACTTAGTTAAATTCCAATTTCTCATATTACATTTACGTTGCATGCATCTGTCGTAATTACCTTTAGGGGAACTTTTGATTTTTGAAGGTTCACCGGTCCAAAACATTTGTTTTACGGGTTCAGAGGTCAAAAAGGTTGAGATCCGCAGGTCTAGAGTCTAGCCAGACCTACTTATGCCTATAAAATGAAAACTGTGAAGTATAATTAAAAGTAGCGATTTTCATGCATGTTAGTAAAATAGTTAAGTATTCTCGGCCTATCTGAAAACTGCAGTACACGTTAAAGTAGCGATTGCCATTTACCAAGTAATTGAAAAAAGTAGGTATTCTTCTCCAAGTTTTACCTAAAATAACTGAAAACTGTATGAGTACAATCATATCCACTTGAGTAAGAATCGCAATGAAGCAAAACGTACTTGAGTAATCAGAAAAAGTAGAAGTACTTAGTAACTGACCGCCTCTGCTTTTAATCAATCTTGTGCGTACCCGGAGCAAAGTTGTTTTCAGGTTTCGCGTTTGTGCGCGTGCTTCAAGATACAACCTATTTAAAACCGCGCAATTCACAATAGATTGTTTTGCACGTAACAGTATGTACGACACTGTACAGAACATTCAATGCGAAGTACTCGCTGGTATGAGCGTAATCATAACAACGTTTTGGATACCAAGTCAACCGACGCTGTAGCGCGAGCGATCGGCGTAAATGTCACGTACGATGTCAATACCATGTCACGTACAGTCGTACAGAAACGCGCAGCGTAATGCGATCGCTCGTTGTCACCTATTTCGCGGGGCGAAATTTGCCTGGCATCCTCCATACCATTCCGGCCGCCTTGAGTCTCGAAATGATCCGTATCGGTAAACTTGAGGGCAAGCGCGTTTCATTTGCGTTTACTGTCCCTTTGCACCCTCGAAGTCAACTTCTCGCGTCGCTGGCAATGTGTGGCGGACAATGTCGGCGTATGAGTAAACGATAAGCCGGAATGTGACCCATTTCATTGTCGGGATTAATCCGCGCGTCCGCGATGGCAGTGACGTAATACTAGCCCTGTGCGACTGCGGTGTTTCCGCGCGGTTGTTGGCGACTGTGGCTTGACGCGGTGTCGTTTTGTTTCGCAGGTTTATCAACGCGAGGCGGAGAATCGTGCAGCCGATGATAGACCAGTCCAATAGGGCAGGTGAGTTTGGACTTTTGTGTCAGTAGGCTGGGGTGAAATCTCGGGTGTAATTGCGACACGAGGTGGCGGTGGTGGACAGTAACGATGTACCTCTACTTACTAATCCTGTACCTCTAAATACTTACTCAATTGGATGTGATTTTAGTCTATTTCTACTAAACAGTATTCAGTCTTTTAGGCAAAACTAGACATAGAATACATAGTTTTTCACTTGGAATTATCTACTTTTACTTGTGATCAAATCGAAATTTAGACGACACTTCTACTTGAGTACCAACGGTGACTACTTTCAAAACCTGCGCCTCTTAACGCGCAAGGAATCTGCACCACCCGGGGTGACCGAACTACACAGCATTGCTGCTCAAGTAGAAGTAGAAACAACATCGTATCGATCACAAATATAGTAGTAGCGAATTCCGATATATGTCATAACTACTTCAAGTCGAAGTATAAAATGAAAAGGTTTGAAGAGTGCTCGAGTAATTAGTTAAACCTGTGGTTCACACAATTTTAAGGGGTAATTAGATGTGGCTGCTTAGATGTATCTTCGCGACTCAAACACACCACTGATTAGTAATGATAATGCCGCCATAAATAGGTGAAGTCTTCGAATATACAGTGAGTTACCGTGATACAGGAGCCATTTTCTGGCTATTTGTTTTATAATTTCACTAAACAAAGTGGTGCAATCTTGTCTTAAACTAATTTCTACTTTTCCAAACCCAAAGTGTAACACTTAGTAGTTTTGAATAAGTATCTTGCCAAGAAGACGTGGAAGTATTCTAAAAGTCCTTGAGCTTGAATAGGACGTTATATTTCTGTCCTTAATGTTTGTCGCAGCATATGCACCGATTCATGATATAAAACATACATCATGATCTTTGCATATACATACCTTGAGTGCATGATATACATATGCATGTGCCGCTGGACAAATAAGGTACAGATATAGTTTTGTAAGGCTTTCTAAGTCCGGCACCACGTCTCCATGCTATCCCGAAAATGGTAAGCGCCAGACGGGGAAGGCACACATACCATATTATGTCTTAAGTCAGCCCCGGCCAGGGATTGAACCCACGACCACCGATCAAGAAGCCGGACGCTCCACCATCACAGCATCTTTGGAAACTTTGAATTTAACAACAGGTCATCACCAGGACTCTAGGAGTTGGTGCATAGCGCTACCTCGCGGATTTTATACCACGCGTTTATCGTTGTAAGCGTTTCGGTAAAATTAGTTCTAATATATACTCAGTAACGCCACGTCATGTCCACCGAATTGCCTCGCCTCTTAGCCTCTTTATCTTGCACCACTATAAGGTTAACTG
>ATSW01010844.1:0-16937 GCA_000444245.1 Botryllus schlosseri
AGAAAGCTACTCAAGTAGAAGTAGAAGTAGCGACGAAAAAATCTACTCAAATACAAGTAGAGTTACTTTTTTCCTAAGCAACCTAAAACTACTTGAAGTAGAAGTAGAATTTACTGACTTCAATTCTACTCAAGTAAGTAAGTAGTTATGAAAACGATCGTAATTCGTTCGCATGGATTGTCAAAAGGTGTAAATTGAGCTATGTGAAAGGTGCCGAGCTTGATTCATATTGATGCATACCAGGACCAGGAGGTATTCAATTTTCGACAGCATATGCATTCGTCCGCATCATGGAATGAATATGATAGTAGGCCTATTGATATGGAACACCCCATTCTAGAAAATATCATGGTATGGCGCCCTCTCCCATATTATAAGGCCCGTGGTTTAGTCGAAGAGCAATGCGGAGAAGTTGTATAGGATACGGTGCGATTAGTAAACGTGAATAAAAAAATATGGTGGATCGTAAAAATGCCATATTGTGTAGCTTTATTTCCGGAAATTAAAGGCATTTAATACACTTGCTTTTATACTTCAACATGTATGTTATCGAGAAAAAAGAACTGATATTAATTAGAGCTGAAAGTATATGATACTGGGAATTGAAAGTGAAATATAAATACTACTTCTAAAAGTGGAATATGCATTTCATGTCTAAAGACAGAAAGTTTCAAAAGTGGTGTGCTAAAACAGCTCTAAAACTAAAGAAACTCAGAGTTCACTTTACCAGATTAGGACACGCCGTGGACTGCTAGATTACGATATGATAAGTAAATGCTAGATTGTGAAACGTTAGTTTCAAACGTTATGGTGAGCCATATATGCTGTGGTGAAATATTCCATTTGGGCAAAGGGCGACAATGCGGTGTGAACGGAACCACGCCAACCCGCTACCGAGATTATAATCACCAATACTTTCGTGAAATCATACTGGTCACTTCGTATCCACTGTGCGCGAAGCGCGACGAAAATTCTGGGCTCTACCCAACTTTTATGAAAATTAAATGTTGATACTCCGTGAAAACAGCCCCGAAATTCCTCAGGCTATCTTCCTGATTGGATGATTAAACTATTTCTACTTGACAAACTGAAAATAGCGAAAAGTAAGTAAGTAGATCACAAAATATTATGAAGTAGAAGTAGAAGTAGCGAAAATCAGATCTACTTGAGTAAGTACCAGAAGTAGGGGAAAACTACTTGAGTACTTCAAAAAAGTAGAAGTACTTCGTTACTGACCACCTCTGGTCTAGATATCCCTGGCTCACCCCTACGTGGTTTGAATCAGGGCCGTAACCGCCGCACCACAAGCCCCCCATTTGGGGGAAACGAGCTCTAGCCGGGTCCAAAATTATTTCGCAAATCAACACAAATTATAAAGCATTTTGTGGGAAATTTCCTACAACTTCAAATTTTCTTCGCGCCTGGCGTGATTTATTGTACGACTTATCTACTTGTTAATATGAGTGCCCTCAGCCTCATCGCCCCAAGAAAGAAATACGCTTCATCTATAAAAAAAAAAATAGGCATCTCAGCACTGGCCACTACCGATCCACGACACACCAAGACGTCTGAACTTCGCGACTTCGCCAAGCGTGTCACCGAGTAAAACCTTGGCCAAAATGACCCCCGCATGTTGGATGAAACCATCAATTGCCAATTGTCCATAGGCGCGGAATAGTGCTGCGTAGGGTTGGATTATCCGGATAACGATTAACCGGTTAACCGATTAACCGCAGTTTTTTTAATATTTGATATATCCAGATATAATTCTGCCGGTTAACCGGATAAAAGAGTATCGTTGCTAATGCGTTTTACACTTTTAGTAAGCTTCAATAAGTCGTATTATTATCTGTAATGCGCGCGGCCAATTAACGAGATACGTCTGTGCACGCACAATGTAACGCGATGCGATCTCTTGCTGAGAAGATCGACAAATTGATTGTCGCGCGCTTGGCTTTCGTCGCTGGCCTGATTTATCGCGTCTTCAACAAGCCAGTAGTTCCGCTGGCTTGAAGAATTGCATCTGCAATAGGGCAATAGGCCCTGTGCACACTATACCATCGCTGGCCTGCGCAATCGCATTTGCATGGGCTTGGTGCTCACGATATTATCGCTGGCCTACACAATCGCATCTGCAATAGGCCTGGCAGGGTTGTAACCAAGTCACGTGGCTCCGAGTCGCAAGTCAATCTCACTTTTATAGTTGTGACTCGAGTCAAGTCGAGTCATTTTCACTTCACCACCGAGTCAAGTCCGAGTCCGAATCATGGTATGACTCGAGTCCGAGTCCAAATCATTTGGTTGACTGCTCAGTTTCCAGTTAAAGTCTTGTTAAACTCACTTGATTTTGCGATTCGTTTTCCATGCAGACCTCGTGAAATCGATTGTCTCACTTAGCAGTTAATATCCAGTTAACCGGTTAGATAAATTCCAAATATACGGATATATCCGTTATCCGGATAGTGAAAATTATTGATATCCGAACTAACCCTAGTGCTGCGGTATCTGAAGTCACTACCTCCTGCAGCTCTACCAGTAAATCTGATCCCGTGGACTGCGGGAAGATGAAAAATCAATATCAATATGCATCAATTACCAATATTATAGACAAAATTCAATGCTGAAAATATTTTTTCGTGCTTCGCGTGACTACGCAGTACGCACACAGTACACAGGCCGGCTTCCTATATAACAATAAAACGATATTTTCTGATAGTGGCAAAAAGGCTCGTCGTGAAGGTGGGCCTTGTGGACGAAGCCCCTTGAAGTTTGGTTTATCGTCCTTTGGGCGGCCCAAGATCAACTTTTTGTGGTGGCTGACGAATGTTCCGGCCCTGGTTTCAATGCGTATCGTCACTTCCAAGGGTCTAGTAGATATTCAAGAGCTGCACATACAATACAGCTCTGATCACTTCGTGCGTATCGCGAACGTACACAAGATACACAACGATTTATAGTCGACACCAATTACTTGATATTGACTCGTAAATTTTGCTCCTAGTCACGAGTCAAGTCAAGTCGGTTGATATTGTAACGTTGCTTTGAGAGCAAAATACTAGGTACGGCGCTACGTAAGCTATGGTAGATTGATATGCTTCCTCGAAATACAAGGATTTTAATCGGATTAGTCCCGGAATCGGGATCACATAAATGACTTAAAATCCCGGGGATTTCCCGTGATCCCATTACTAATTTGACACGGCTCCCACTGGGTGCAAGTGAGTCAAATACAGCAACCCTTACGGAGATGTGTTCCAGGGGTGTAGTGGGTTTGAATAATCATTATTGAATTAAATATTCAATATTCCGGCAGTCCCCATCAGAGCGAAGCCCACCTTCAAACATACAAGTTCCCCCATATAAAATTTCATGTTTAATGCACAATATGATCTCCTGCAACAATCAAATTCTTTCTGTAGTTCAAAATTTCTAAACAAAATTGCAAACGTTAACTATCATCAAGTCCAAGGCTTGAACAGCGCGCTCTTAGCAGACGAGGGACGGCTATTCGAGGTTGGTCTACGGCCGGCGCCGACAGTGAAGGAATATTGAGTGTTCTGAGACGACCCCTTGGTGTGAGCTTTCAGCTTCTTATACGCCTCCAGACTAGTAGTTGACTGGGCGACAGTGCCGCTATACCTTGTACCGTTGACATCAGGTACGTCACTACGCTTATGCGGGTGGTTCGGTGCCCGAGTGAATGTATTTTGTCGGCCGGATGGTGGTTTTTTATCGGGAGACTCTGTGTTGCGGCACGATGACGATTGTAGACCGCTGTTCCTGGTGTATTGTTTTGAGGCTTTTACGGTTTGAAATCTAGCGTCATGATCATTATCGCCCAACGCGGAAATATCGGTCGTTTGCCATAGTTGAATAGGATCGTCACCCTGGAACGTACAATATTGCAGATGCGGTCAAAGTGGTCTACTGTGCTACTCGATTGAAAGTAGAAGTAACGGCATAAATGTGTGTTAAATTCTCAGTAGAAGTAGAACAAAAGAGATCTCAAAAGTAGTCGGGGATGCATACTAGATAATTCTAGTTATTATTAAATTAGACTGATTAGAGCGAAATACAACTAATCTAATTCTAATCTAATTCCTGGTTTCCATGAATATGATACAGGAGAACTGCACCTGTACAGTCTCAAATGAGCCACGCTTTCTGTACAGACATTTGCGATTCTCGCGCTCACGAGCATGAACTCCAATTTGATATGAACTGAACTTGATTTTTTACGAATTCGCAATTGACTTCAATTTCCTTGAATTTAGTAATTCTAATTATAATCAAATTTGGAAAAATTGTGTCTCATTCGAAAAAGCAGTGATTTTAATTCAAATCGAATTTGAAATCCCACAACGACTTTCTACTTTACAAAATGCAAAATGTGAAAAGTAAGTGGTTTTGCCAAAAAATTGTTTAAGTAGAAATGGTACTAGTAGCAAAATGCCAGTAATCTAATTATAATCTAATTCGTGAAATGTTTCTATGCTCACATCTTAATTCTAATATAATTTCTGGTTTTCCTGAAAATGCCACAGGAAACTGCATCGTGCGCAACGAGCCAAGCCTGTTCAGACATTAGACTTCCTTATGAGGATAAACTCTGACTTGATATGAAGTGAGCTTTATTTTTATTGAATTTCTTTCTAATTTGGAATGTAATTCAATTTCCAAGTTTTTACGATTCAGTAATTATATTTCTATTTTAATTTGGAAAAACTATAATTCTTATATAACTTACAAAAGCTGAATATACTAATTGCCCGACTCTGCTCAACGGATAGCCACCACTAACACAAAGCGACAAAACTGTACAGCAGTATAAAATGTACTCCACTTGTGTACAGATTGTGATGCAATAATATTTACATTCAACGAGACGAAAAGCTCAGCAAAGACGTCATCACTAAGGTTGTAATGACTCGAGTCGCAATTTTTCGTTAACTCGAGTTTTCTTAAAAATGGTAATTGACTCAACTCGAGTCAATTTATGTATCGACTCGACTTGCACTCGAATCATTGCGCATGATTCGACCAAGTTGTGACTCGACACATTCTATATGACTTATTCAACTCTCGTATAACAGGGCTGATTTACTAGAAAAATAGGCCCAGAAACTGCCTTCTATCTGTTTGAGTAATCATGTTTAGATTGAGAAAAATGAGTCTATTATGAATCCGAGGCCTTTGACATCACCCAAGAGTTTCACAGAAGTAAGTTGAAACTGATTTGAACTCGATACTGAACAATAAACATTGTGACTTGTGCTCGTGCCTTAACACTATTACTGCGTTTCCATGCACGGCCGATGGGCCCATTTTCGAGAGACTCGGCCGACGAACGAGAGAATTTTGTTGCGCAGACACACCCACGTCGGCCGACTCGTCAGCCATCAAGTGAATACTTCGGCTTAGCCGTTCGGCCATGCTTGCGCTGTGTCTTCGATTAGCTGATTGCTATTTGCTGCTTGCTACTTGCTACAATACATTTTTCGTATCAAATTAACCATGGCTGACACTCTGGACAGATCTTGGACGCATTGAGAACCCAGGAATTTAATTTTGATTGCAATGGGTGGCAGTTAGTAGTACCGGTACTGCTGCGAATTACCCCTAGGCTACTGAAATCTTCTTCGCGATCTGCTCAGTGCTTACATACACTGCTGCCACAATTCGAGGGTTTGTGTTCTGGTGCATGGATTGGATACAATACAAACTACAGTTTGACCACAAACTAGGTGAACTTATTCACATTATTCTGGTAAGCAAATCATCAACAGGACACTCGAAGTTCATGACTGAATCATGACGACTAAACAGTAGTACCGGTAGACTACTGGACAAGTTACAAGTCTGCGCTCGAAATTATCGGACCACGATATCCCATATTTACATATCCCACATACTAAGATATGCCACCTAATTTTCATCTTTTTCGATCATATTTTATCTTCTGCCGAGTCATTTATCGCAATCTTGTGATTATTATGAAATTATTACTGTGTAAGCCAAAAACGTTATCGCGGACGCTTCGCCCACCTAGTTCGGCCAATTCACGGTCGGATTACGCCTGGTCATGGAAACACGGCCAACATGTACAACGCATGCGTCATGGCCAATGTTCCCTCCAATTTTTCAAGAGTCTGCGCAAACACGCCAACTCACTGCGCAGGCCCTCGGACAACAGTGCGCAACCACCCTCCAACAGGGTGATAAAACTAACTACTGGGGGGCTTCGCCCCCCAGACCCCCCTACGGCTCTAGGCTTCATCTGCTACTTATCATGTACATTGGGTGCCCATTTAGTAGTGGCATCCTTAAACGCGCGAAGCGCGAAAAAATTTCTATAATTCATGATTGCATCGGCCAATATGATCGGGAATTGCATATATATTGCTATCAATTTTTATCCTCTCCCTGCTCACATAATCAGATTTACAGGTAGAGCTGATCCAGTGAGGTGTGTTGGAATAGATAGGCCCTCTAAATAATAATAAAACATCTTCGGGCGTACCCGTTGATATATTGACTTCGTTACATGATGCTATTTCGTGACCCCCTATCTGTATGTCAAAAGATATTGAAATCGCCAAAACGTACTAAAGTAAAAGACGTACACGATTTCAAATTGGTATTTCTTAACTGGAAAATAATGTTCTCTCGATATGGCATTTGTCTTGTTGTGGGACTCGGATCGCCAGGACAGGAACATTCGGCGCCAGCCATTTCGGCGCCCATGGACATGGACAATTACACATATATTTGTATATCTCGAAGTTTTCGGTCAGTACCGGGGCAGTCTTTTTCGCCCAAGGTTTTCTCGCTGCTGATCGTTCTAGCGCACTTCTTGGATTCGCATGTTACATAGCCTTTAACTTCATATGTCTTGGCGCGTCATGGTGCGGTAATGGCCGACGTACAACTGCCCATTTCTATAAATCATGCCTATTTTTGTTGGGAAAGCGTACCCAATAACCAGATATCTTACAATAATAAAACGCGCATAGCGCGAAAAAAAAATCCTGAAAAATTTCAAAAAATACACCATGACTTATGTTAATTCTCGTAATAATTTTGTACCCCTTTCGGGCTCGGCCCCTCCAATTGGGGGGTTTGGGGTGCGAAAGTTACGGTCCTGAGTAAATCTTACGCAATGCCACGCGAGGAAGACTATCATTCGTTAGTTTCTCGCAGATTAACTTCGAGCTAGCCCATTGTTATTTATAACTTTGTTACACCATGCTATTTCGCCATTCCCAGAAAATAATGCGCCATTGAAATGATATCAGTGTCGCTCACGTGTACGAGGCCATACTAAACAAATATCTTCCGTGAGGCGCAGGTGATTGTGAACTCTAATTTCTTCACGGAGCGCAATATTTACCTTTGCGGGGCGCACTTGTACCTCGGTTTCAGACTTCAGTGATAACACTATTTGACCCTGGCAATGTTCCATTTTAATTTTCACGAATCTGCGCGCCTGCGTGGTCCATTGGACAGCAGTGCGCAACAACTATAAAAAAAACATCATTTCTGATTTTTTGTGCGCAGCATAGATTTTCTGTGCGCATAGACCGTTTCAGCACTGCGCATTTGCGCACGTGCGCAGCTTAGAGGGAACATTGGTCATGGCCTTTCGGCCGTCCGTCGGCCGTGCATGGAAACGAAGTATATGACTCAGACTCAACCCGTTGCTCCCTGAATTTTATTCTAACTTGACTGGTAGTGAATTAATAATGATTCGACTTGACTCAAGTCAAAACTATCATACTCAAATTGACTTGCGACTCGGTTACAACCATGTCATCACACGTGCTGATTTAAAAGCAAATACCTACTTGGTACCACGGCGGAATTGTGCTTCTTGCGGTGCTGAGCGATCGCTGAGAGTAGCTTTCCGGGCTTTTTTCAGAGTCTTCCGCCGTGTTCAGAGCACGGCCGAGAGCCTCGTTTTCTTTTTGCAGGATCTCAATCCTGGTCGAGTTTGCGTCGATTTGATTTCTCATGTCAGTAAACACGTCGCCGGTGCCTGAAAATTAGTTGCATTGCCTCGACGGTCGACACTAGACCTGGCCAGCATTCTCGCTGGTTCAATAGGCTTCATATCTTGTCAGACCTGGGAGTAATGAAGTACTTCTACCTAAATTGTTCGAATGCTGAAGTAGGTTTGCCTTCTTGCACAATTTACTCAACTGGCTATGTTTCTAGATCACTTGCACTTCTACTGGGACAGTTATTAGTCAGTGCCGACTAGAATTCCAGGTCAATCTCCAGATGCAATAAATTTTTTATATCATACCTTCGACAATTGGCGATTTGACGTTTTCCTGATTCAAATCCGGATACGCCACAAGGAGACGTTCCCTTTCTCGATACCCGTCGATCATGCTCTGCTGATTTTCATTCTCTTTCTTCAACGCGTCGACGATGTCTTGCAGCGTACTAGCCTTGCTCTGACCGTTGTCAATGGCCTTCTGCACAAAACAACACACTTGAATAATATATCGATATTGAAATGAACCCGAATAGTTTCGGCTGACTTCGTCAGGGGTCATCGTCAGGTAGCCTACTAGTACAGAATTGGGAAGAACATTGTATATCAACAGTCATATCACCAATTATGATGTCTCAGGCATGAAATTTCGAGGTGAACAGATGGCTTCGGTTCAAAGTATTATTTTGAGATTATACACAAACTCTCACTGTTAACGCAAACTAGGTTGGCAGATTTTAATACCTTCACACTAACTCAGCTATTCTTTGCGAAAAGTATCATCAACAGTAGAAATATTAAGGTGTCGCACTTGAGCCAAAGTCAGTCAAGTAGCCAAATTGATGACACTGCTGTATAAGGAAATGTGAGTTAAGATTTTCAGCTCAGTTGCAACTAAAAGTAGAAAAGGTTGAGTCTGGGAATTACTCGAGTCAGTTTTACAGAAAACTAGATTGCGACGAGGCGTCACAGAAATTGGATTAAAATTATTATTACAGATACACAGTTTTTTATCAAATTAGATTAGAAGTAGAATTACTGAATTTGCAAAAACTTAAAAATTGAATTAAAAATTCTGAATTAGAAAGAAATATAACAAAACTCGAGTTAATTTCATTAGAGTTTGTTCTCGTGAGTAGGGAGATTTTTTTGACGTGTCTAAATAAGTCAAAATTGTAGCGTTAGGTCAAATATTTGTCAAAATTGATTGCAAAGTCAAAATTTTTTTGCAATCTGTATTTCGTTTCATTGTAGATGTTTGCACCGTCAATGAACTTAACATTTGACATTTTATAGCTTGTAGCCTACTTCATAGGCCTACCGTTGTAGACGACCCATTGTCTGCTCATTGTGAATCATAAACGGCCAAATGAAAGCAATAGGTTGACATGGTGTTATGCTCAACGTACCGCAATATCCTAACTCAAGCAAGACTGCTTGGGCATTGGTTCTTATATCATCAAGCGCATTATGAAAAATTGTGATGTAGACAACATTGTCAGAATGAAGCAACACGGTTTGTCACCAGCAGTGTACACATAACTTCCGTGTTGTCAGCCAACAACTGCTGCAGTTGAACGTTCTTTCTCCATTCTTCGCAAGCTACTTAGTAAGGATAGGCACCTTCAACCCGAGAATGTAGGAAAGAAAATTTTCATTGTACTACCACAAATTTTAATTATCTCTACCACAATGCGTGATGTAACTACAGGAATTCTTCATAGGTCTAGATTTCGTGAAAATAAAGTTTTTTCATGTAAAAATTGACCAGTTTTCTAGTCAAAATTGTTTTTTCAGGTCATACTACTTCGTTAGGACAGACAGTTCCAACCAGAAATGAAGATAAGTAGTAGGCTACACTTCTCACATTATGTGCGAAAACACCTAATTTGCATACATGAGGTCAAAATGTTGTCAAAATTCAGTTTCTTAAGGTAAAACAATGTCAAAATTTTGATTTTTAGGTCAAAATCTCCTGTTTTTAGGTAAAAAAAATCGCCCTACTCATGAGCATAAAAATACATATGTCTGCACACTGAGCTTGGCCTGTTTCTGACTATACAGTTCTCCTGTAGAATTTTCAGGACCACCAGAAATTAGATTAAAATTAAAATTAGAGCATAGAAACATTTCACAAATTAGATTAGAATTAGATTACTGGCATCTCACTCTAATTGAACAACTAAAAGTCTAGTGTCACAAACTTCTGACAGTCAATAACAAGTTTCAAAAATTGCTAGATTCTCCGACAATTCACAGCACCTGCATTTCGTGGAATGACTTTTCGTGATCGCTCTTGCTCTGCTCCATCGCTTCCAGTTTTGAGATGGAAGTGTCGCGATCCTCCTCAAGACCGAGCACATGCTCTCGAAGCTTGTCGCACTCATCATTCAAGGCTTCCATCCGACGTAACAGACTTCTTTGCTTGTCTTGCAACATCTGAATCGGGCAAAGCCATACTAAGACGCAGAAAGAACTTCAGTCAGTCTGTCAGACTGGAAGCACAATGTACACAACTCGACATCACCTCTGCAATGGGCGTTACTGTGAATTTATATTGCTGCTTTCTGCTATTATTAAATTGACCCTGATAGAGTGGCTTAAACATTAGAAATATATTAACTGTTGTATGTTTATATTTAAAGAGCTTATTGGAGGTACAGAACTTCAACATACAATTGAGTAGTATATTCATAATGAAATAAACCCCGATATTTTCGGCTATCATTCGTCAGGGGTAATCGTCATTAACTAGTAGAGAATTGGAAAGAACGTTGTTTATCAAAAATCGTATCACAAAATACGAATTCCCCGGCATGAACTTTTGAATAATTGTGGTGGCGAGAGCGCTTAAGCTGAATGTACTGTTTTAGATGGTACACAAACTCCTGTAAGCACAGGCTTGGTTTGCGTATTTTGATAAAAGTCTACTCCAAGGCACCCCATTGAAAGTGTGAATGGCCTCTCTCGATAACATGAAATCTGTTGTCTCGATAACTTTTCGCGCCAACACGATTATCCAACAAATCAGGGTTGTAACCAAGTCACAAGGCTCCGAGTCACAAGTCAATCTCACTTTTATAATTTTGACTCGAGTCAAGTCGAGTCATTTTTAATTCGCCCCCAAGTCAAGTCCGAGTCATGGTATTATGACTCGACTCCAAGTCATTGCGTTGACTGCTCAGTTTCAAGTTAAAGTCTTGATAAAACCACTTTTTATAACTCTGTTTTGTGATATCGAATGGTCCGCATTTGAAATATACTATTTTCCTCACTTTTACCAGTTTCTGGTCGCATTTTCAAGTACCAACACCAATAGGTGAAATACCAACAGTGTCGTCTGGCCGTCTGAGACTCGAGTCATATGATTTGGTCCGAGTCACGTGCAGTGACTCGAGTCCAAGTCGAGTCAATACACAAATTGTCTCGAGTCAAATCGAGTCATCAAAAAATCGCTTGAGTCATTATAACCGTGTACCAAATGCTTCCAATGCCATGATTTATGGTCTCTGTCTGGTATTTGCCTTGGAAGTACTTCCTTACCAATCATTTCTGATTACTAGCGAGACAAGTGAGCATATTGTGAATGCGAGGGATCCGCTTCACCCAAACGGAGTTGTAAAAAACAAGTTCATCTCGAGACTGAACAGAAATAAGCGGTATGACTTGAACTCGGACTGGAGTCTCAGCACTGCGACTCGAACTTGACCCTTCGCAGTCTGATGTGGACTCGGTTCTGAATTGAAACTGACTCGACTTGACTCGAGTCAAAACTATAAAAGTGAGATGGACTTGTGACTCGGAACCTTGTGACTTGGTTACAAGCCTAGTTGCTACTCAAATAGAAATAGAAGTAACTACGAAAATTTTGACTAGATTACAGGTAGGAGTAGTAACTACAGCTGCGCTTACTAAAGCCGTCAACCAGGGTTGTAATGACTCGAGTCATGACTCGACTCGAGTCACAATTTTTTAATGACTCGACTTGACTCGAGTCATTTTCTTAAACATGAAAAATGACTTGACTCGAGTTAATTTGTGTATTGACTCGACTTGTACTCGAGTCATTGCGCATGACTCGGACCAAGTCATATGACTCGAGACTGGGTCTACCAAGACAAGCATTTCAATGTAATTTTGAAGAATGGCAAAGTTATCACTGGGCAAGTTTTTGTTGCAGTCAAATTCGTGGAAAGTTGCATTTATATTTCACAAAATTTGCACTAGAAAGTTGCATTTATGGACAAGTTGCTTGAAATTATTAGGGTATGAGATACCCCAATCGATCCGTATCCAAGGCACTGTAGCAAAATACAGTGTTGGCGACTTCAACAAAATCAATAGCCTGAACAAATTGATCCAGTGAAAATATAATTTTCGGTGGTCTAACCTGATCAAATCAGAAAGGACCTCAAATTGAAACGACAGTGAAATAATCAAGCAATCTATTTACATACGGTGCCAAATATTTGCAGTAAAAAGTTGGTTGCATGAAAAATCGAAAAAAGTAGCAAAAATTTGTGTGAAAAATTTAAAAAGTTACGAAAAGTTTAATGAAAAAATGGAGAAAAGTTGCAAAACAACAATCCTCTAAACAGCTTAAAACACCATACTACATAACTTCCGAGTATTTAGGAAGCTGCAGGAAGAAGTTGCGAAATTTGCAAAAACTTGCCCTAGTTATCACACTATTATTTTTTCGTCTATCAGTACTGGTACTGGAAAAAATGCTATCAGAAACTGTTAAAAGTGAGGAAAATGAGTATATTATGAATGCGAATCATTCGATATCACCGAGCAGAGTTGGAAAAAGTGGGTTTCACATGACATTAACTCGGAACTGAACACAATGACTGGAGTCAAAACTGTAAAAGTGAGATTGGCTTGTCATGCGGAACCTTGTGACTTGGTTACAACCCAAATTCGGATACACTACCAATTCGACTGACCTACCTTTTTGTGTTGCGCCATATTCTCGTTTCTGGATCGTTCTCGCTGGTACAGCTTCCGTTCGTGATCGACGGACTGCTCGAGCTCTTCCAGTTTGAGCTTGACGCGGGACAGCTCGGCTTTGAATTTGGTCGCGTCCTGTTTGTACTGCCGGCCCTCCATCACTTCTTCTTTGTATTTGTTCGACAAGTTTTCTGAAATTGTACGCGAACGAATGACGTCACGGCAGGGTTGTATTGACTTGAGTCAAATGGAAAATGACTCGACTCGAGGCATTTGTGTATTGACTCGACTTGTCCTTGAATCATTGCGCATGACTCACTCAGTCATATGACTCGACAAATTCTATCTGACTTATTCACGTCTTGTATATCATAGGGTTACCATACGCCCTCTTTTAAGAGGAGTTGTCCTCTTGTTACAATAACTGGAAAGTGTCCTCGGAGGACGTATAATAAGGGTGTTCAAAAATGACTTTTTTTCTCAAATTGTACTGGTTACTTGATAAAATTGTTAGGTTACCTAATTTAAGCCTACACACCAAATTTGGTTCAATTCCAGCCAGTAGCCGCATTGCTACAGGAGAAGAAAGTTTCTATATTTAAAAATAAATGAACAAAAATTTCAAAATTTTCTGTTCACCCCATGAAAGGGTTAGGTTGTCTATAGAAACGATGTTAATCAAATTTGGCTCAATTCCAACCAGCGGAAGCGTAGTTATTGCCGTCGAAAAATTTGGCTTGTCAATAAAATAGTATTTACGGTGACTAATTCTTTTAATTATTTATTATGGGTGTGCCACTGTAAATACTATGTTATTCTGATCCAAATTTTTCTAACGGCAATAACTCCGCTTCCACTCGTTGGAATTGAGTCAAATTTGGTTAACATCGTTTCTATAGACAACCTAACCCTTTCATGGGGTGAACAGAAAATTTTGAAATTTTATAATAATAAATAGAAACTTTCTTCTCCTGTAGCAATGCGGCTACTGGCTGGAATTGAACCAAATTTGGTGTGTAGGCTAAAATTAGGTAACCTAACGTATAAATGTCATCTTTTTGGGGAATTTGTCCTCTTTCTCTAAAAACACTATTAAAATGACATTAAAAACTTGACCACGACGCAGCCTACGACAGAGTTTCATAAAAAAAAAACAGGCAAAACAGAGGTCAATTCGAAATGATGGCCTTTTTTTAAGCAACACAGGCACTATTGGTTGAAAACTTTTAAAATCATCCATACCGTATTCTTTTCCGGTATTACAACTTTCAAAGCTTTTTAAAAGTCTCTTTTTCGGATCTCAAAATATGGTAACCCTAGTATATTGGGACCGAAAATTGAAAAAGCGAGAAAAATGAGTATATTGACTCGGCCCGTTGCTCCTTGACTTGGAATTGACTCGGTGGTGAATTGAAAATGACTTGACTTGACTCGAGTCAAAACTATAAAAGTAAAATTGACTTGTGAGTCGGAATGTTGTGACTTGGTTCAAGCCCTGCATCATGGTAACATCAGGAGAAAGGGATTTTTTTTCATATAGTTTCATAATGGCCGATATTTGATGAATGTAAGTTTAGATGAGAATATGAGAAATTTCATGTCCGAATGCAAATCTGCATCCATCTTCAAATCGTAAATCATATTTGATCCAAATTCATCCTAAATCTTCAAATCTGTTTTTTTGTTCAAATTAAAGTCCATCCAAATCCATACTCAAGCTCATCCCCACAACTTCCGTCACACTTAGGCCTACCGTATCGCAAAATGGCGACACGATGAATTTAGATTGAAACAAAAATCTTATCACATTCGGGTTAGGGCGCTGTAGGCGTATATGAAGCTGGTGAAAATCAGCCATCAACAAATGAAAAACAAATCACATCATGCATTACGATTTAACAAAAATAGGATAGGCCTACAAAGTATTGAGTTGAGCGTGGTAACTAAGTCATTGAAGAGCTCGTTTTGTATGTACAAATTTCCGAATGCCAAACCTGCAACCACATCCCATAACGAAAATTTTATGGATATCCAGTCATTTTTGACCGATTGGGTGTTGTTTTGAGATTTCAACAATATTCAAATTAGTCAGAACTCGATCTCGATCAAAAATTTCGTAACCTCCACCTCATCAGCCATTGTTTCGTACCCACCTACGGACAAGTGATCCCTGTGTTTCTGTAACAGCTCGTCTTTAAGGTCGGATATCTTCCAATTGCTTTTTTCGATTTCTTCCTCCATACTGGCCTTGATAGTCTCGAGAGTGGACACTCGCTTGTTCAAGTCTTTCTCGTTCTGATATGAAAATAGCATTGCTTAGCCGGGTCAGCCCAAAGACTTAATCTTCTTCAAAAACGAAGGGTATCAACTGCGTATCACCTCTTTCAAGACATATTCTTTCCTCTGAAATTCATCCCTCATTTCATTCGCCTTCCTGTCGAATACTGCTTGGCACATTTGCAGTTCGGATTTCGCGTCTTTTTCATTCTTTACCGCAGTCGCCAAGTCTGCCTTAAGCGGGTTGACTTGCTTCATTATATTGGTCATATGCCTCGATATGCGCGACAGATCTTTGCTTTGGTGCTTAGCCCACCTGAATTGAAGGCATGTACATTTAATTAAAAATCAGTAGGACCGAGAACAGCTGTAGAACAGTGTTCGCCGGCTATCCAAATGTTGTCAAGTATGTCCACAATACAAGCCGCTTCTACTGGATGAATACCAGATAACGCAATCTGCAATCTGATATATCGATCTCGTCTATCGACACAAGCCTCGTTCATCCTCATCGCTAATAGCTTTTATGTTATCATTGAGGCAAGTTTTTGCAACTTTTCCAACTTATTTTACAGCTTCCGGCAGCTTCCTATATAGGCAGGGTTGCCATACCGTCCTTATTTCTAAGATTTGTCCTTATTTTGAAGGGCCACGTCTTAGAAAACTCAACTGTCCTTATTTCTAAGAAATGTCCTTATTTTTGACTTGCGTCCTTATTTTGTCTTATTTTCAACATCTACAGAACTTCGATCATTTCCCTCTGGTATATGTGTTGCATAATATTCTAAAATTGTGCTTTTGCGTCGAGATTTTATGACATCATGAATGAAAGAAACTACCGTGGCGTACGCACCATTTTATTTGACTTCGAAGTGGTGCAATAGCTTAGCTAGGCAGTGAGTGGTGTAGCAGTTTCGGCTGTACCATGCAACCTAACGCAGCGGACGTCATCTTAGCAGTAAAAAGCAGTGCCAGGTTTCTGCTGGCTAGTTTAAAGCAGAATAAGCTGTAGGGAAGGCAGCATTTATTGCGTACTGAAAAAAAGCGTCGACACTTGGGTTAAAAAGTAAAGGTATAAATCATTGATAAATTTTTCTAAATTATATTGTACATAATAGTGTTAGCTACTAATAAGGCTAAATCTGGTCGTTAAAATGAGCAGGCATAAAAACGTTTTTCGTGACGATTATGAAAGAGAATTTGTAAGTATCAAACGAAGCTTGAAGGGCAAGTGCTTCGCACATTGCAATATCTGCAATTGCGACATTAACCTGGAGCTGGAGACCATAGGAAAGACCGGTATTTCAACCTATATTGATACCCCAAAACGCAAGAAGTGTGTCATATTGATTAATTTGAGCCAGTCGATGAATAATTTTTTCACAAGTCGATCGACACCGACGATCAGAGACTACAAGGCTGCTGTTGCTGAGGGTATCTGGGCATTCCATACTGCAAACACCAGCATTCATTCCGTACCAACGATTGCACATATAAATTGTTCAAAGCAATATTCAATCATTCCAACATCGCAAAGAAGTTTGCTTCGGCCAGAACTTAGACTAAAAGCATTGTTACTGGAGTTCTTGCTCCACGATCAAAAAATGATTTTATCTAAACTTTATGTACAGCCTTTTTCCATCTTGGTTGACGCCACTAATCACAACGAAGTGAAGAGGTTTTGTTTATCACCCCATGGGGGGGGGGG
>ATSW01010845.1:0-19027 GCA_000444245.1 Botryllus schlosseri
ACTCAGAGATGTATAGGCCTAAAATATCCTACCCGCTCATGCTTACTATATGCATCAAGCAGGATTGGGACTTTACAGGAAAAGTTGCCACCGAGTAGGTTATCCCAATTAGGCTATTTAGCGGGCTCCGTGGTGTGGCATTGCTGTCCTTGAGCCCATCTCCTATGCTATGAAGAATGCAGAAAACGAATATTTTGTGTAGTGTTATTGATACTGTATTGCGTCTTCGTATGTAGAATGACAGAGGATTCTACCGGGGTCGTCACCAAGTTTCAAGGGGCCGAGTCACAAGTCAATCTCACTTTTATGGTTTTGACTTGTCTCAAATCGAGTCATTTTCATTTCACTACCGAGTCAAGTCCGAGTGCAAATGATTGAGTCCGAGTCATAGTGTTCCCTGTTAATGTTTACAACTCACGTTGATATCGATTGCCTTGCATGCATGATATACTGATACTTTTCTTACTTTTAACATGCTTATACACACGGGTAAGACCATACAATTGATAAAGCTATCAGTATAGACCACTCCGATCAAGTCGCATCGAATGTCGCGAGTCATACGACTGTCGAGTCATTCGTAGTGACTCGAGTACAGGTCATACACAAAGTGACTCATGTCAAGTCAAGTTCCATACTATAGAAAATGACTCGAGTCAAGTCGAGTCACCAAAAAATTGCGGCTCGAGTCATTATAACTATGGATTCTTCACGGTAAATACGTGGTTTGATGTGAAGTGCAATTACCCGAATTTCATCATAGCGTAGGGTGCGAATCAGGACATTAGCCTTTCTGGTTCCTCAACAGGTGTGTAAGCAAAATTGGGTATCAGAGAGTGCGGCTTACCTGGTTTGCATGCTATGATGTGCTAGAAATCGGCGAAATACACGATTTTCGTTTACGGTGCAGTGCGTAGGCCTTATTGCCGACAGTTTCAGAAACACTGGTTTAGGCGTGGATTTATCATTGAAATGCGTTAATTGAATCCATTTCTAAACGATGATGAATTACCGAATAAACTTGAACATAAGGTCAAATCACATTCGTGCACACGGCTGCATATCTAACACGACTTCGGTAGCGGGCGGGATCGTATCAATTTACCTACCAAATACTTCCCTTTCTAGTTCAGTGTTAATGAATATTAAAGGTTACTGATGTTTTTGATAAATTTTACCCCTACAATGAAGTATCCATATCAGACCTGGACAGCTTAGTTCAACTTGTATATTTGGACTATAATTAGAGCGAAATGCAATAGTAATCTAATTGTAATCAAATGTGTGAAACGCAACTATGCTCTCATTTTAATTGTAGTCCAATTTCTTGTTTTCCTGAAAATGCTACACGAGAACTAAATTGTGCGAAACGAGCCAAGTTCGGTGTACAGACATTTGCTATTGTCAATCCCGTGAAAGTAAGCTCTGATTTGATATAACTGAAATTTATTTCTGTTGTATTTCATTCTTTTATTCCAAGTTCTTGCGAGTTCAGTCATTCTAATTTTAATCTAATTTGGACAAAAAGCGCATGTGTAAGCTACCTATTATTCTAATTCTAATTTAACTTGGAAAAGCTGAAAATTATCTATTTACAATTTATATTCGCGTTTACAGGGCTCAATTCTTTGTGGGCGACGAAAGCTATGCGTTCTCTCTCAACATATTTATTGCTGAAGTCTGACCTATCGAAGTTTCGAGCCAAGTCAATTGAAGGAAGTAGTATTCACACTATACTGATACTTGAACACAATAGGTAACAATACGATTGTTATTAAATATATAATAAGTCTATTGTCTGCAGATTGGATGTGGAAATGAATTAATGATCAGGCATAACCCCACCCCTATTATTAACGAAGATTAGTGGTTTGTAAGTACTCTTGACTTCTTCAACGAACCGCGACTCATTAAAAACAACCAGGTAATCCCTTGATTTCCATTTATCCCATAATTATTGCGTCAGCACAACTAGCATCAGTTAGAAACGTGATGCGCCAAGATATACAACGCTTTTAGGGCTGCCTTTTATTGAGCGGTGACGTAACTACTCGCGGAAATATTCCGGGCCTTGTTTACGACGCAAAGCTGCACAACAACTGTTTAAAAGCATAGTTCGAATATATTTACATGGCTGGATGGAGAAGCAGTAATAGAGTTTACGTTGTGGGGGCGTGGAGACGAAAGTCTACTGCCGTAACGCAATGAACCGATCTTTATGCAGAACTATACATCGGCGTGATGCATTTAATACAGAGAAACATGCTATGCGACCGGGCCGACCGCTAGACAGGGAATATTGATGTATTGATATATTTCCATTGTCCATGTTCAAGCTGTAAAGCTGCTCAAAATGCTGTGACGTTTTGAAAATGCGCATAAGCTATAGATTAGGGTTGCCATACGTCCGGAATTTCACGGACATGTCCGGAAATTCACTGTTCAAACTTGTGTCCGGGAGGAATTGCTAAGATATGCCTAAATGTCCGGAATTTTGAAGGCTTAACGTAAGCCTAAAATTTTTTCGTAAATCAACATTATAACATTATTTTGGGGATATTTATGCTACATGATATTTTTCTTTACGCTGCGCGCGATTTACTATCACATTTATTGATTTTAACATGGGGACTATACCACCCTCGCAAAAACTGCGATAAAATATAAATGAAAATAACCTTCACTTTACTGAAATAAACCTAATTGTAATTGCAATTATTGGAGAACGATATATTTAAAGAAATGGTTAAGGCGGTTAAAATGCTTTATTCAAAGATAGTGATTCCTAACGTGAGGGTCGTCTGCCTTTATTCTGGAGTTCGCGAAGATGTTGAGCGTAATCAGCTTCCAAAATAACCCGTGAGCAAGTCTGGATTAAGATGCTGATTTCTTTTAGTAATCAGCTCGTCAAATTATGATCTGAACTACGGAACATTTTCAAATTGGAGATGAATTTGCGACCATAAAGGTAGAAACCACTGGATGTGGGGAGTTTATATAGCTCCGTGGTGCGCTCCGGCATAAGGCTGATAAACAATCTTTTCGGTGTGAAATGAAAATGACTCTACGACAGGGGTGTCAAACATACGGCCCGCGGGCCGCATCCGGCCCGCCAGACGATTTCATCCGGCCCGCGAAGTAATTTTGAGTGGATTGAAAAATTCCTATATTTTCTAGCCCATTTGTACCAAATGTTAAGATTTTTTGCAGGAAATCCTTCCATTTTAACAGGCCCCATTATAACCAGCCGACTATACGGCGCTGTGGCTTCACTCTAGTTACCACTAGTAACAGCAAGTCGGTGAAAATGACAACCAATTACAAGAAGGATACAAAGATGGACCAAAACGTTGTTGGTCACAGAAGCGGAAACGCAACTGCGGAACCTTTATATGCATTCTACATGGAAAATATATTAGTTGCAAAA
This sequence comes from Botryllus schlosseri, assembly GCA_000444245.1. Taxonomy (NCBI): domain Eukaryota; kingdom Metazoa; phylum Chordata; class Ascidiacea; order Stolidobranchia; family Styelidae; genus Botryllus; species Botryllus schlosseri. Next base: position 3,428 of record ATSW01010845.1, read on the forward strand.
ATATATAATTGAAATAGCTATGGTCGCTCTATGCTGTGTCACTTTCGACCCGAAAGATCCCCAGACATGAGAGAAACCGGACTCGCGGTGTAATAAAAATAATCTAAATTCCAACGTCCGCTTCTCCGACTAAATATCTTGTATTCCTCACAGCACATATGCAAGGCTAACGCCAGATCACGACTAAATAAAAGGGAGCATAGAATATGCCAACTTATATCGTAGGTACCACCACTGTTTTAGCGGTCATGAATTGTATCCAATCAGACAATCATCGTATTTTTGCCAATACCGTCGTTCGCGAATAAAGGTGACTTGTTCGCGACTTGCTACTTTAAAAACCCTATACCTATATGATCCGTGTATTATCTATTATATATGCTTTTGAAGTATCGAAGTGGAAAGCAAGAGCACGGGGTAACATTTTGGAGTCAGGTGACTGGTCCGGCCCGCGAGCGATTTGAAGGCTTGAATCTGACCCGCGACGCAATTTGAGTTTGACACCCCTGCTCTACGATGTACAATTACGTTCCCTGTATTTTCGAAGTCATCATCCTCTACCGGCTCTACCGCTAACTCTGATCATGTGGACGGAGAGAGAATCAAACTATACAGCAATATATGGAAAAGAACCACTATTATTAACAGAACTCATTCAAAAAATTTAACGAACAGATGTATATAGCAAGCCCCCCAGAATTTTTATCGATTAACCTATGGTGGGCCCAAAATCATTGTTTATTTGGGCGGGAAGGAGCTGAAAATTGTGGTTTCGGTCCCGGTTACACAACACACAGTCACATACTCCCGAACCGGGTCGTGACCATTTCAGGTCTATAAGCGAAGCTTTGCTAGTGTGACGTCATATTGACAGACAATGTGCCCATAACTCATTTTGAAATCCGCTAGTGGGCGCTGAAGTATGTCCGTAATTTGGGTCACAGAAGTATGGTAACCCTGTATAGATGCCATATCTTTTGAATATCGACTGAATATATTGGAGTCATCGGTGAAGGTTTTACCTATGGGGTTTTATTGGCATCGACTCAAAAGCCGGTATCGGTCTAATATCGAATTCGTGATTGAATAAGATCAACAAGCTCAATCAACATACATGTATATTGTATAACCTACTGGATTTTCAAGATGCACAATTAGAATATAGAACTACTCAGGTTTTAAAACTCGCTACTGCGAGTCCAGTGTTAAATTAATGCAATGCAGGCGTTGATGATTCGTTAGAATGTGAACAAAACCTATTCCACAGCTGCTGCAATTAACGTCAACAACAATCACAATGCTTCGGTCGTTGAATCGTTCTTTTATCATGAATCCGGTAGCGAAACTGTTCTTCTTTGAACACAGGTACTATCATTAACACACGGGCTCTCGTGGCGTTACCATTTGCGATAAAATGGCAGGTTTAAGGCTAAGTTGTCGAGATTTCGCAGGTAACAAAACATGTCTCTATGGGCGACCGGTCACGCCATCTCGCGGCAAGAGATCTCCGTTATACAATCCATCTCGGATCTTGACAGGATGAAAACATCCGAGTCACACTTTCGATGATACGAACAGCATGATGATGGAATGAGTGTTGATATCGTACACAACTCAAAGTTAGAAGATGATGAATTATTAAAAAGTGTTCAGATGATGATATTACACGTGCGCTATAAACGAAAATCGTGTATTTATCAGATTTCCACAATATAGCTCAGGTGTAAATCGTGTAAACGGCACTTTCTGTACCAAATTGTGCTTTCGCACCATTACAATGGGTGAAAATGAGTCAATTACGCCAATTCTTATGGTGATATATCCCAGGACTGTAGAGGGTTCTGTTTTTGTGAACATCCCTAGTTGCAGCTCTAGCTGTTATCTTTTGTATGTTACCAAGAATATCGGTGTTTCAAAATAATGAACGATTCGCAACATTCCCACAGAGACGATATCATTTTGCACAAATGCAGCTCAAAATATTTCAAAATTTGCCACGGAATGGGACTCGGGTCATGGAGTTGACCCGAAGTTGTGTTGACGCAAAATAAGTCTGTTGAAATCGTACACAGGCTTTCAACAAAATTACTGTCTACAGCCGCATCAGATATGTAGCGAACTTTCACACGACTGCGAGCGGTTGCCAACATCAAACCGATGTTCAGTCAAACTGTCGGGTGTTGCGCCAAAACAAATAGTAGAGCAGCATTAATCACGCTACCGTCATTTGCCACGCCTTGACGATGCACATTGCAAAGACATTTACGGAGATGTCAATTCCGTGCACTAACATCGCACCCCAGGTAAACAGACACAGTGTGTATTGAATCCCTCGTGCGTATGAGTACTATAGAGAATCGAAACATAGCTAGCGTTCATTGCATACCAAATAAAGAATGTTTAAACATGATGAGATATGGGATAGCTAATCATACCCTAATTACACAAGAAGACCAACGGCCGTGCGTATGACGTAATTCAAGCTTTCCGGTATAACCGCAGTAATCAATCAAAGTAACAAGTACGGCTATGGTACGGCTGAGCATGATGATTTGAGTACTCGAATCTGAATCGAGTATTATTTTCGATGATTCTGGTCGAGTAGTCAAACATGCATTTTAAAGTTCTGAAATTATACGCTAATTTATCATCAATAATGATACTTACGGTACTTAGCTAGGGAAGTTTGTAAATTTCGATTGATCGCATCGCCGCATGTGAAACATGTAATACAAAGCTACGCACGTTAGTGGAAATGACATATTTGTGAAGTCGCGATCAACCCATTTGTCACAAAGTGCAGTGCAATAGGTATGATCAAAAAACACCAAATTATCTTCATGTGTCGTGCATGGTGTAGAATAGGGGTTTTCAACCTTTCTGTGTTCGCGGACGCCCGTTGAACCGTCACGGTCCCCACGCTGGCCCCCAATAGTTGAAATTTAGCTCAATCTTCGTGCAACCGACGTCTGTCTTGTGCAATGTGCAAATATTAACGTCATATTTCATGATACGATTGTTGATATACCATGTTCTTTCCAATTCTCTACTAGTTGCTGACGATTAGGCCTACCCCTGACGAGTGTCAACCGAAAATATTCGGGTTCATTTAAATATGGATATACTATACAATTGTATATAGAAGTTCTGTACCTCCAAGAAGCTCTTTAAATATTAACTGTAGGCCAGTAATAAACAGCAACAAAATGTATTTTCTTGAAAATAACATCATACCATTTATGGGCAGACTTCTATTATTTCAAAGCGATTTCTGTAGATGCATTTCTTGAAATATGTGATCGTGTCTTTACAATCCGCGCGTTCGATGTGACATGAACGAGTGCCAAAATACATTTCCGCAAATATAGGTGGTGGCAAATGTGATAATAACGCGTAACGCTTCCGATGACACATCTGGTTATGATCGCAACATATGGCACCGAAATTCAGAAACAGATTTTTAATGAACATGAAAATGCTGATCCCCGGTTGAGAACCATTGGGGTAGAACTTGCATTATAGTCTTTGTGACCACATCATTTATACTGTTGTACTGAGTGATACCTGAACAATCGACTCGTTTTTCCAACTCCGCTTTGGTGCTATCGGATGCGTCGTATTCCTAATAAACTAACTTTCCTCACTAACAGTTTCTGGCCCGATTTACCATAATGTGCAACAATGTGGTACAATATTCTTGCAAGGAACTGTCTGTCTTGCCCGTCCGAGTCTCGCTTCGGAGCATCATTTGGATTGATATATTGTGTCTGATCTATATCGCGGTATAATTATGAAGCATAGGCCCTGGTTTCGTGCACCAATTTTTGGGCGTGAATACACTCTCTTTTTTCACTGAGAGTGAGTGGAGTGGATCATTTCCGGCGGGTATAGAAACACACGCTTTCTCCCGCACAAATTTGCGCAGCACTCCACGCGGAAAGCCCATATCAGATCACCACCAGGCATCGCGCGATACGCAATTTCATCGCCTCGGCTGTGCGATGATCTAATCCGATAATTGCGGGCTTTGCGAACACTCCGACCAAGAATTCTGCCTGTCATCATCGCCCGAAAGGAATTTCAGTCTGGCAATAAGCGTTTAATTCCGCCGCCCTCTTTGTTACCGCGTGTTTACAGTTGTGTGCATCTCGGGCTAAGGTTTCTTTGCAGGCTATTCGGTCATCCTATGTAAACAAAAGCGAGTCTGCAGCGCAGATGCACGGGGATGGAATCGCTGAAGAAGTACTCCAGTACGTTCACAGCGGTACGCGCGGGTGAAAATAACACGTATAAGCTTTTGTTTGTGGGTTAGGAGGCGATGATCTGCATCTCGTGAAATGAGTGCGATTCCTTGATGGTATTTGTCTTTTGAATCATGACGCTTATGGCTGTTACTGTATTTTGCGGATTTTTGCCCTGGTATACGTGTGAATCAAGTAAGTAGGTGTGAGTCTCCGCTTAATTCGGCCATGAACCAAACTGTCTGAATTAAGTGGGGTCGACTGTATATTAATCAGCATTCCCAATATCTGCAAAATCGAGTGCCGTATATGATTCAGCAGTCGATCCGTGTGGCACAGAAGTGTCCGTTTCAATGCACTCATCTCCGCACTTGGCATTCCCGCTGATATGCGTCAAGAGTGCTGCGATTGCAAATGGACATGAGATACGGGACAGTCTTTCAATGATTTTGCTGACAAAACTATATCATCGTTTTTTTCTAGTTCTTCGGAATACATTCTTCGCGCGAGAAAGGCCGCAATATGTTGCTTTTAGTTGCGTTTCGTCTCAAAGGCGCGTCGAAAATCCCATGTAAAGTTTGAACGCATTAATAGCTCACCTTTTCGTGACTGGGTCTGACGTAAATGGACTATGAACGAATGATAGGAATTCAACGAAACGCATGGCTCCATTGGTGGCGGCGGGGGTTTAGTCTACAGGCCCAACTATTGGCATAATATGTATAGGATTGGGAACAATGATTCGAGAACTAGTGTAGTGAGAGACGATTCTTTCGAGCACTGAAATGATATGATCCTTGCCGCTAAGACATAATTTATCAACGAGAATGATAGTTCCGATACTATTTTCCACTGTGGAAGCCTTGAAACCGGGATTGGTCGTACCGCAGCATACGAAACACGATTTACACGTACATGTGGTACCATAGTAGGCCATGGTAGTACAAAGTACGTCATTGGAAATGCCATATCTGTGAAGTCATGATCGACCCACAGCATTGTCACAAGTGCAATGAAATAGGTCGCACAAAACGTAATACAGTATTTGAGCTTTCAGCATACTCCAATCTGCTTAAACGTTATAATGAGAGATTCTCCAATATTCGACTTGAAGCCAAACTTGATTCAAAATCGAATCACTCAGGTATACTCGATTTTCCCAGTCCTAATACATGCACGACTATTATTCTCCAAAGTGTGTAATTCCCGTAAGATAAATTGCTTCCGACTAGAACGTCTCGACTCCCACTTTCTTTATTATCCTACGAAGCGCGTCGTGCATTGAACTGTGGAGGAAACCAATCTTTCATGCCAATATCTTCGGGTTCACGGCCGCTCGAAAGCGCTGGAAACATGACTTTGACCGGATTCGCCTGACTAAAGTTAGCGTGGTAATCCATTGGGTGTGTAGGGCTGTTGAAAGACGAAAGTAAATTGCTTTTATGACAGTGCCGGGCTCTTCGTGGTAGCATTTCATCGGCAGTCAAACTGCGGGAAATATGATCCACCCATTGCGTCAATCACACTCGATAAAACGTGATGAGCACGGAGGGATGTTAACTTTCTCACAAGTTTTGAGAATGTTTCTTACTGTGCGTGATTTGGAAGGTTGGAAGGTGGGAAGGTGTAGTTTGGACGTGAATACTTTATTTCTCATTGCTCTCAGAGGCAATTTACCATCACCCTTCATTTCAAAGTGGGAAAGCGACTCTTCCTGATAGAGTCGATTTACCTTCGAATATTCAACAGGTTGCGGAATTTGTCCTCACAACGTAACCATACGTTTGAAATGATAGTTTTTCATGTTGAGGCCCCGGGCACCCTTTAGATCAGGGGTCGCCAGCTTAAAACGAGTCGCGGGCCACTTTTCAAATTTTGTAGAGGCTGCGTGTCGCATAAATTCAATATGGAGATGAAACAGATCATGCTACAACGCTGTTTTCAGAACTGAAATCAATTTCAGCATTTCAAGATGCTTTACTAAGCGTTCTTCCGAAGTCTCAAATGAGGTCGAGGGCCGCGTGCTGGTGAACCCTGCTCTTCATATGCAAAAGAATACTAGAGCACGGTAAAAAAAAACACTTGCGTTGTAATTAATAAACAAACATAACCAACAACAACCATCTCGTATTGTGTGCGCTTGGACGAAAATGTTCTTTTCAATTCTCTATGAGTAGCTGACGATTACCGCTGACAAGTGCCAGCCGAAAATATTCACGTTCATTTCAATATCAATGTATAATCAATAGTATATTAAAGTTTTGTATCTCCAAGAAGCTCTTGAAAATAAGTAAGATGAAAATATTCACGCAGTGTGACATCGTACCGGAAAATCTATATTAAACAAACATTTGGTACGAATATCAGAATTATGTCGCTGGAGATGGCAAGAACAGACCACCGCAGTCATTGTAGAAGTAGAAATTTTGTCATCATTACATTTTGGATTAATTTCGATTTTTGAAGGTTCACCGATCCGTAAAATTTGGTTTGAAATTTTATCTATTTTACTTAAAACGGTTGAAAACCACTTCTACTGTGGACTTGGCGTACCTCACAATTCTAGTGTTGCACGAAAGTGTTTAAAAATAGCCTCGTTTAAGACCAGTTTTTTGAGAAAAGTAATATGACTTTTTAAACAAAATTCGTTGCATTTTGTCAGCACAATTTTGTAACGTTAGACATAATGATAGAGTCTAACGTAGAGAAAGGTCTCAGTTGTTCTTTCAAGGGAAACCGAATAATCAAAATCAAGTTTGTCTTGCAAAAAACTCTATAGAACCCACTTGTGATGCGTGTACTATTTGAAAGACAACAGAGAATTCTCATGAAATGGAAATTTCTATTTGCGCTTGAGTTGCATACATTTGTCGTGATAACATTTTGGGTTAATTTTATTGTTTGAATATTCACCGGTCCGCAATATTTGTTCAGAAATTTTAACGGCCACCCAGACAAAAACGATTGAGAACTATTACCCTGGATGATAAGTTATAATATTTCGTTATGACTGATTAATACAGTGTAAATACGCAATTGAAGCGTTAGTGGAAGTACTATAATATGTGACTACAATATATGGCTACAAAATGGAGTACTGGTAGACCTTTATTATGCAGTTAGTTCAACTCAAGACTATCAATCACTGAATTCTATGTAGCCCGATTAGGCGTACCCAAAAAAAAACACGACCAGATTATAAATGGAGGTACCTGTCAGCGAGTGAAGGGCACAGGTCTATTTTCGTGCTCATTTGTTGTTATTACTGCAGGTTTCGTACGTGAACTGTATAGTCTGCATAGTCAGATACACATAAAATAGGAATCGCACGCAATGCGTTCGATGGTGTATGTATGTGCTTTTAGGTCAGGAATCCGGGATTTAGGTATGCGTAGTTTATCTTTATGCCGTTGCATTGATTGAGTATGAATCGTCACATAAAGCCTTTAAAATTCCAAACTTATTTTCCGGTGCGTATCTGAACTAGAAAAAAAAAACTAGGAAATTATAGTATATATAGATTAAATAGAACGAAATACCGGTACTCTAATTTTAGATATGTTTCTATGCCCTAATTCTAATTCTAATCTACTTTCTAACTTTCCTGTACGTGCTACAGGAGAACTGTATTTGTGTAAAACGAGCCAAGCTTGCTGTACAGACATTTGCTATTCTCGTGCTCATAAGAATGAATTATAGTTTGATATTAACGGAACTTGATTCCATTCCAAGTTTTCGCGAATTCAGTAGTTCTAATTCTAAGCTAATTTTAAAAATACTGTGTAGCTATATTTATAATTCTAAAATTATAAACCTTATATAACTAGGGTTGCATTGAAAACAAAAATCAATTCGAAACAAAAAGGTTTAAAACAAGGCCCTTGTTTGAAACATGTTTTTTAAAGCCATGGCGTCATGAATATTTACTTGTGACGTCACAGTGGATTGGCATCGACAAGTGAAAATATAGCGTAAATATGGCTCCTTCGACGAAAGGGGCTTCAGACCACTGTCTAAAAATATATTTAATCAGTACTACATTGTTATGTAGCATTTCTACGGTCGGCGGTCATCATAATCAGAACACCCATTCCGTACCAATGATCTATATTCTATATTTACGTGCTGAAACTGTTAAACCGACGACGATTTCGAGGGTTCCAGCCACCTCACATCGTATGCGTCGACTATTTTGGGTGCAAATCATCCGTTTGCTCCTACTACATGGGTTTTCGGACGCATTTACACAAGTATGACACAATTAGACAACGTTTGAAAAAAACACATTTTTTTCAAAAAGGCATTTGTTTAAAACACTGTATGTTTTAAATGCAACGCTATATATAACCGTTTTGTATGCGAGAAGGTAGAATAATGAATGTGTTTTAGTCTACGAACGAGTGACTGATGATCCATGATACATACGATTTATAGTTTTAAAACGACCCGCATATCCATCGTTCAAATCTCGAAATGTTTTCTGTAGGATAAGCCTATCAATACCCAGTCGTTCCGAGTATAAGATACCATTACTATTTCTGAGCTTGCGGATTTAAGATACGCTAAACCGTTGGCCATTAAATTTGATATATCGCGCCGATGTTACTTGGAAAATGCGCACGAATCGAATCATGTATACTCATCGCCGCGTGAATTAGTTTATTCGCAACTTAGCAAATTGCCTGAACTAACATTCGCTCCTATGAATGATTGCAATACCATTATTTACCCTGTCGATGGGATTTGCGGAGGGCGATTCATCTCTAATTACTCCGATAAATGCTCACAACACTAAATGTCACTGGTCGGTATTCTTGTTGTGGCAAAATTACCGGCAGTAATTCCCCGCTTCTTTGATGAGGCAGTTGGTCGCGAGCGATGTCATAAATCTAACACGGAATATCTTTATGCATCATACACAAAACACATACATACATCAATCGTTAGGCGTTTCGTATACATAGACTTTTAATCGACTCTCTCTCTTGAGAATGTATAAAGTATTTTCGGTACATTTCCATGGTCACAAACGGCCGTTAGCAGAACTGTGGGTGGTGCCTTGCATAGCTTTTGATGACGCACGAGAAGACAATAGTATATCCGTCCAAATCGCGAAATAATCTTCTATCGCAACAGTGAAACTGGACCGAAAAAAGTTGAGAACTATAGGTAAAACCTCGATGAACCGATCGGATTTGTACAAGATTCTTGTTTCGCTGGTTACAACCAGCTTACGATAGTGAATTATTATGGCTTGTCATCTCTACATATGTACTATTGGATATGGAAGGAACTCATGGTATACACTAGAGTTACTCAATTGGCGCACCGCGGTTCAAATGCGAAGCTTTTCAGTGTTGAATCAGGGCCTTATTTTGTCAGCATTTACTTAGTTTGTAACAAAACCAAATCTATAATCGCTGTAATGCAAACACGAATTTGAGAAAGAATACATTTCGCATCCGTATGACCAGTGAAAACTTACACTACTGCCCTCCACACCACTTTAGAACCAAGATGTAAAGAACTAGCAAGAAATAAACATCCCAATTCTTCCACTAGCTGTGACTAACATAATAATAAATACATTTCGCTTATTACATTTGCTAATTTTACCGGATTTTGTATATAGTTAATCCGTATTGCATTTGTACTGACTGTCAAAGCAAATTTCGTGACTGGTGCTTTGTTTAAAATTATTGTGTAGCCCTGGTATATTATGCATTGTGTCATGTGGTTTGTACTGATAGAGTGATAGGGAGCCAAGTCGCCTTGTTTTTCGACGTTGGACTTGTTTTACACGGGCGTGCCTTGTCGTAACACCTAAGAAGGCAAGGCGTCACTTCCGAAAGTCGACAATATTAGTACATTAAAATAGTGATCCTGGGGCTTATCATATCACACGGGTTTTGTGCGTCACGTTTATAGGAGTTATTGTAGACAATTCTAATCAAATAAATATATATACATCGTTTAGTCGTAGTGACATGGACTGGTCCAATAAATATACCGAATTGGCCTACATGAAACACAAATTTTATCGTTACAAGCGTACACATACACAGATATACACAACACACGCATACGACAATTGATGAGTGTCTTAATTTCAGAAAGATTATGGTTTCGTCACACATCACTTTTGACAGCGTTAATTCGAAGCATATCGTATTCCGCTCACAGTCCCGAAAACCTGACGTTTTTGGGTCAATTTAGTTGAGTTCTGGTAGAGATGTAGCTTTTGTGACGTGAAACCGAGGCGGATTTTATTGTTACGACCCCGGCTGGCGTCGATACACTATCTGTCTATGACGAATACCAGTGAATTATTGACACAAATGTGACACGAGGCGGTATCGATGGATGTCGGTCTGTTAATTTATGTGCAGACATAAATACAGGAGTTTTAAAATCCGACTTTAACTATCCATCTCTAAAAGCTGGAATTAATTTAGTTACCAGGTATCCGTAAATTTTTATAATATATGTATACACAAAATATGATGGATTTGGAAATAATATGTCAGCTTTCGATTAATTAGATCTACAAAATACGACCAAATTTTGAACAAGGGAACTAAATTGGGCAGATATGTTTCAATCATTGCGGAATTTCATTTATGAATTACGCGTTTTTATTCCGTCGATTTTCAAATTCAGAATTTACTGCTCCATATCAGACTCAGCCGAATACCTTGAAGTTTTGGCAAAATGGATCTAAGTTTGCTCAACAGTAAGAGGAGCCAAACTACACTTTTCAGACAAACTTCATAACAGACTTGGACAACTCGACAATTTTTGTTGTCTAATTACATTTAATGGAGGGTAATGCGAGAAGTCGAATTATTATCTAATTTGTGAAATGTTTCTATGCTTTCATTTGAGTTTTAATCTAAACTCTGACTTGGCGGAAAATGCTACAATAGAACTATATAATGTGAAACGATCCAGGCTGGGTGTACAGACATTTGCCGTTTCCATGCTTATGAGAATGTCTTCCGATTGATATGAAATGAGCTTGATTTATGTTGTATTTATTAGTAATTCAGAATTGAATTGAAAATCCAAGATTTTGAGAGTTCGGTATTTCTAATTGTAATAGAATTTGGAAAAAAGAAACTGTTTTAGCTACCATTGCAACTCTAATCTAATTTATAAAAGCTAAAAGTTCTAGTTGCCGACTCTGCCTCATAATTTGTCAAAATGATAATGCGCCCCACTGTTTAAGAACCACTGTAGACCATAATATTAACAGCGATAACAATGAATGACAACAGAAATTAATAATAATTTAAAATATTTTCGACCCGATCCGGGCCTGTTCGGTCCCAAGACTGCTCATTTCCAGACGTCGCACGCTCATTCGCACATCTGCCATAATTCTCCGTGCCGACTGTAAAGTACATGCGTATAATTGCAACATTTTTATGACATACGCACACACTTTGAACTAAATGACTCTATGTAAGGTTGTATTATTATAACAAGCAGACACTACGACAGGTCATACTTTTCAATTCACCCCGTGACAAAACGAATTATTAGACCACCTCTTTATTTGATCGTATGGAATGGATTGATTCGACCTCCAATCAAATACGTCCGAGCACGATCATCGAGTTACCGTCTCGTCGTAAACCTATTTCGGCAACGAGGCACCGTGACTAATGTTCCCGTGTTGGCGCACTTTGAGCGCAATCAAAGACACAAGAATCGCGTCATGTGGGTATGTTTATAGCGAGAAACGACGATACGCCTCATTAAAACAGACTGCGCTTCGCCCAATTCTGAGACGCATTATACAATTGTTGATACACGGAACAAATCACAATAAGGTGTGGCAAATAAAGTGGCTTACACATGATATTAAAAGCATGCATCTATCTATATATTAGGTATATAAGGCGGAATCACTTTTCCGTGATTCGTGATTTTGTATTGACAGTAACCTATAGAGTTCATGTCGTCTGGCGGAAGTAGAATAGATAAAGCATCGTGCTGATATCTTAAATCCTTGTTATCGGTCAACACCGTGCATTTACATCCGGATTTGAAGCTACACAGGGCCAAGGATATTGTAAAGTCTTCGCGGTATTCAAAGCTAGATAACAGAGTCCAGAAAAAGGATTTTGAATTCGACACTGAATTTCGTCTGATATCATTCTTTGCAGCGATCGTGATGATAAACCTCCAAACAATATTACCAGCAGTCCCGCATATGTCAAGTTGGAGTTTATCTTGATTGGCCTCGGGGCAAGCTTTCATCTGATTCAAGTGGATTTTATATCGCGTTTCGGAAATAATGAGATCTGTTTGTTGCTGTTCGTCAGCAGGTTTACAGATCGTTTTAATGATGACTGATACCTCTTTCAGCTGACGTGCATCACTCATACGGCGGTCAAGATCAATTTGTGATGACGCGAAGGGTGCTGCAGTGGAATAAGCACTTTCGCTAAACAGCAGGCTACAACCCAACAAAAATAATGTGTATTTACATCCTGAAGGTGGTCCACGAAAAACAGAATCTACCTCAGAATTCAGGAACCCGGTTTTCGGGGTGTCGATCGAATATTTCAACGGACGTGTTACCAAATGAGCATAATTTCCTTATTTGTGTGTGTCAATTTAGAGCCAAAGTCATTATAATCCATCGGCGTTTTTCTTTCCCTGTATATAATCAATCGCTGGTTTATTTCATTTGCTTACATCGCGGAAGATTGATTCATGGATTAATACATTGCTAGTTCCTAAATTTGTTCGGCTCGTGGCGCACTAGAAAAATTATAAAACTCTCGCGGCACACTTAGGCCGAGAAAATATGCTTTGAAATAGATCGATGTTTTCATTATATGAATAGAACACATTCAACAGAAAGAAGGTTGACTTGTTCACAAACGCATACTCGCATTTTATCCTTATTTCCAAGCTGTGTCTCTCGTTTACAGCTTTTAATTCCACTCAAAAAAGAAAAGCCATGTACACCTGTAGCCACGAAGATGCAAATTTTAACACTGTATTAATTGTTTTTGCACCGATCATGGAACATGATTTGCTAGCAGATAGCTAAAACGCATCCAATTTCTTTTGAAGAAATGGCTTTAAATTTCAAATGTGCATTTTAGTAAATTAATTAGCTGTTCTTCTGTGTAAAGATTGACTCGATGAAAAATATGCCATTACTGATTTCATCGTTACTGGTGCATATTTATCAGTTAAAGCGCCTTTAAATCGCATATGCTAGTCTTCAGGTCTTTTTCAAAATATTTAGATACAGTTCTTTTCCAAAACTCCAAAAATGTTCGCGGCACACAGATTGGAAATCAGTGCTACGTGTCTGAGTGCGTTCTTGCATACAATAAACAATATCACAAATCTGCTGCATGAGGTACACGAACTACAGCATCTCTTTTAAAGTTGCGCTATGTCATGCGGTTCTGTAGATAATTTACCACGAGAGCATCAGTTCGAATGAGAAAAATTATTTTTTGCGAATTCGATCCGTCTAATTTCAATCTAATTTGGAAATAACTGTGTAGCCGTAGTTCTAATTCGAATCTAATTTGTAAAAAACCGGAAGGTTGTCGAGTTGTCCAACTTTGAAAGCGGTGGAACTTACAACTACGCTATCTCGCCACAATATTCAAAACGAGGTGGTGACGAGCTGGAAAGGTGGCCTAGACACGAATACTGTCACTTTTCTCTCGTGACCGGTAGATCAACACTTCGAGTGCCATACGTCTTTTCGCGTTCAAACAGATGCCCTCGTCTCTGGCAACAGACACACTGTAAGAAAAGGTGTTTGTGTGAATGTTTAGGAATTAGTGCGCTCCATCGAAAACATCATTCGACATTGATTGATCCCACGACCCGGAAAGACGATCTTTATAAATACGTTTTGGAATAATACATTGATATGGAAATAAACCCGAATATGTTCGGTTGACGCTCGTCAGGGGTAATCGTCAGCAACCAATAGAGAATTGGAAAGAAAATACGTCTTTAACATGAAAATATGTAATTCGACCCGTTTGTAAAAACATTGCGTACACAGCACATAAGTTTAGAGATTTTTGAGCAAAAATGTAGTCAGTAACGACGTTATTCTCTTTTCGGATTTCTTAATTATATTTGACCTGCATGCATTATTAGAGTTGGTCACTATGAAGTACTTCTACTTCTCGAATTACTTCAAATAGATTTGCCTACTCGCACTACTTCCTAAAGTGGTTGTGATCTTAGACTACTTTGACTTCCACTTGATAGTTTTCCGTTTTTATAGGCAAAACTGTGCCTCGAATGCTACATTTTTCACTCACCTAAAATCACTACTTTTACTGCTACTTTAGCAGAAATGTACAAAGTTACTTCTACTTCTACTTGAGATACGATGCTGACTACTTTCACCAAATCTGTGCACAACTTACTCAACTATTTCTGATTTGGGAATCCTTCCACTTTTACTGGAACATTTTCTAGGCAAAAAAACTTACTTCATACGCTTTGTATTTTAAAAAGTAGAAAGTAGTTTTGACATGATTTTGCGTCACTTATATCAGTGAAATCATTTTAAGAACTCGGCGACGTATGGTTCACGTATCACGGTAATTAGCTATGTTTTAGAAAATTACACTTTTTCGTAGCTTCGTTATTAATTTTGCGTCAGTAGACAAGATGCATCTCGCAATTTATAAAAAAGCGACCCCGACCAGACTTGGACAAGTAAAATATTTTCAGCTTTTCCAAACTAGATTAGAATTAGAATTAGAGCTACAAAGTTTTTTTCAAAATTAGACAAGAATTAAAATGGTAGCTATACAGTTTTTACAAAATTAGACGATAATTGTAGCTACACATATTTTTTCCAAAATTAGACTAGAATTAGAGTTATAGCTATACATATTTTTCAGAACTAGAATAGAATTAGAATAATAGCAACACAGTTTTTCCCAAATTAGATTACAATTAGAATTACTGAATTAATAAAATCATGGGCATTGTATATCAAGTTCACTTCATATCAAATCGTAATTCATTATCATGTGCACGAGAATGACGAATGTTCGTTTCGCATTATAGTTTCCCTGTAGCATTTTCACGAAAACAAGAAATTAGAAAGAATTAATATGAGAGCATAGAAACATTCGACAAATTAGATGATAATTAGATTACCGAAATTTCGCTCTTTTAGTGTGGTTACACAACTAGAATTACCTAATTGTCCAGTACGGCTCTTCAAAAATGACTTTTTTTCTCAAATCGTACTGGCTACTAGATAAAATTGTAAGGTTACCTAATTTAAGCCTACACATAAAATTTGGTTCAATTCCAGCCAGTAACCGCTTTGCTACAGGAGAAGAAA
>ATSW01010847.1:0-13318 GCA_000444245.1 Botryllus schlosseri
GCCAAGGCACACAGGGGATAGGTGTGCCTTGGCAGTCTCAGTGGAATTTTCTTATCGCATGGAATTTATCTTCCACAGAAAGTCGGGACAACCGACAACAACTTATAGCTTGCCACAGATCGATTAATTAATTATATGAAATTTATGTACTTTGACATGATGACTCAGTCTACTTATACACCTTATTTATGATATAGCTTAAATGTGCTGTACGGTCTCTGCTTTCATAGATACGTACGGTTTTCCACCGGATATTTTGGAATTAGCGATGCTTATAAGCACATCCGATTCGTTTACGGAGGATGTCATATATCTATATGTATATGTAATACCAGAGAGTAAAGACAAAGTGACGCATCATGGGATTGCAGGACAAATTGTCGTTTTTAATTTTGCGGTTGACTGAGCTAAATGACTGTGATCTTATAACGATAAGTCAGTGTGTCACTGTACTTAAAAGTTATTTTCATGATGTTATCCAAATAATTATTTGTGTTTCGATCGGCGACAAGAAGATTCAAGATTTATTTGCTATAAATTCGTAAAGACCATCCCCACATTACTGCAATTCTTGATCAACAGAAATAGCTATCAATGGCGCATCAGCAGGGCTTACAAGGGTGCTTACAAGCATTGCGGGTTAAGAATATATACGTGATATTACGTATATCTTTTTTCGGGGCAGGAACATCGTAAACAGAAAATGAACTATAGCTGTATGAGCACTAATTGAATGCAAAATCATAATAATTGCTTCGTGTATATGGGCGCGACCCATTCAAATGACGCATTCTGAGTTAAACAAGTGTCGTTCGTCCATGCTCGAAAATGACGTAATGAATATTTTCCTGAATTTGGGTTCAGAAAGAATGGACGTATTCTGTTCGTGGAATGATAAGTGTATGGTGTTTTAGAGTCCCATGCGTTTTATTGACCGAACACTGATGCGAAGAAAATACCACAGATATCAAAACGATAAGAAATATTACGAAAAAGATATATTGAAATTAATTTATGCTAAGTAACCTGATTCTGACGATCATACTAGCCCATGCTATTATCAATACAGGTGATATCGTGATGTATATTCTGAGTTTTGACTGGTAGAAGTATGTGTATGCCTCTATCTATGAATAGAGCCGAGGTTAATAATAAACAAATCATTTGGAATAAACTTTCAAGAATTGGAGTTCAAACCGAAAATAATCGTGTATTTAAAACACATCTATTAAAAATAAACGATTAACATTTATTCATTCAATCATTAATTTTATCATTATGAAATATTACCAGACTATACGATTCCACTGAGATGTGTCGACTGTCGAAAAGACAATGAAGTCTACCGCTTTATTAGTAATATCTCATGCATCTCAATGATCTCATTCAAAATTAAATCAAGGGGTGCGGAACCTTCTGAGAGTAATGAAGCATTCTTGATGATGCATGAGTTTTGAGTTGCTTTGAAACTTCGAAGTGCCATTAACCGCAATAATCACAATTTTAATTCTATTTTAATAATATTATTATTACATGACGACGACTGTGGCGCTTATCACCTATTCAGGCCTTGTGCGCCACGACAACGCATTTGATAGAGTTCAGTGTCTTTGCTTTCACGGACGGCTTGTGATTCCCGCGCACTCCCGCTCTTCACACACTCTCGTTTTCTTGCGTCATTTTTCTGGTCTCTGCTACCGGCTTTCTCGATTTCGGCTCTCTCTTCCTCTGAATTTTTGAAGCCGCTGTATTCACAGCGGGATCGGCGATGAAGAGCCCAGATAAACCTCCGACACGTAGAGACTTGGCATAGTCAAGACTCGAACCAAACACCATTGGTGCCGTGAAGGTGTCGCTTCCACCTCGCTTTTATATTATTTACTATATTATATATTATTTATGTTCTATTTTAAACGCCACCATTGCGTCGTACCATCCTTTTATATATATACACAGATGCTTGATTTTAACTGATACCGGATCTCGGACCTACCGAAAACATCTCCGAGCTGGAAGTAACTTATACAATAGGTTAAATTTATACCCACGCATTTCTGTAAATTTTTAGCGTGTTTTAACATCTGATTGGCATTTGTTGTGCGGCTGCCCATTAAAATCACCAACATGGCCCAATCGCCAACTGGTTGACCCAATCACGGTACGCAAATATGCGTTATATCATAATCCTGCGCTATACGTTGATTATAGAAAAGTAAAAGCTTTTCTCTTTGTACGCAATGTAATCTTAGAATGGCATTCCACAATATTATACATTAATACCATAACTGTATATATACAATTATATATATATACCCTGGTTATCTGTACTAGTTATCACATACAATTACAATCAGATTTCTAGAACTTCGGCGGTTACGTATCGCGAAAAGGATTACCAAAATCCGCGTAAACATAGACGGCCCGGTGCGCAGGTATACTTTGATTTGACTTTTCTCAAACACCGACCGGGTTTGTTTGCCGACTTTCTGTTACGGGACGTGAGGCGGTCTGATCTGTAATCGTAATCGAGTTGGAAGATTGCAACATCCTCCACTAATCGTAATCGATTAGATTTCAGATGTACAGAATTATTCAGTAATACCAAAATTTAAGAGATTTCTATTCAATCCGCCATATTATTCCTAAATACGCGAATGCACATTGTACAATCGACTAAAATATGGACAGCAATTCGTCATTCCTTTTTATAAGAATCTGCGCAGCACCGATCTGTAAACACCTGTACCGTTGTATCCATGGTTGCATTAAAAACAAATGGTGTTTTCAAACTTTTTGTTTTAAACAATGTTTTAAAAATGTTATTTTATAAAAAACATTTTTTTTCTCAAAAGTTGTATAATTTTGCCATAATTGTCTAAATACATTCGAAAAAACATGAAGTATAAACCTAAGGACGATTTGCACCCGGTATATAGTCGACGTATACGATATGGAATAGTCGGGACCCTCGGAATCACTGTCAGTTCAACAAACAGTTATATCACGTCGATCATTCAAACGGAATGGATGTTCTGATGATGATGACCGCCGACCGAAAAAAATCTGCATGACGATGTAATCCTGGTCCAATATATTTTCGGTCCGTCTATGACAGGGATCGGAAGCCTTTTTCGTCAAATGAGCCGCATTTACCCTATATTTTCAATTGTCAATGTTAATCCAGTATGACGTCACAATTGGGCATTCGTGGCGTCATGGCTTAAAAAACAATAAAGGATTAGGTTTTAAACATGTCTGTTTTAAATGAAACCCTGATTGTATCGTTCGAAAACAGTTGATACCCATCGAAATGAATGCAAATAAATTGAACCGGTCACAGTCGTTTTCAATTCGTAATCTCATTTGCTTTATTTTGCTGGCATCTCAATTCGTCGGCATTAGAATGAGGGTCAACGCCTGATGGTCACCATCGTCGAGAATCTCCCTCAATTGCAGTGCGGTCAAACAGTAGTTATATACATATTGCCAGAAAGGTTGCAACCGCTCTCGTGCAAAGTGTGTGGCGAGCGAAATCGAAACGGTTTGGTTTGAAAATAAATGGATCAAAAATGTTAAGGAACCAAAACTATAATCTTTACACGCAAGCCATAAACACGCTATCATTCTGAAATACACAGCCATTCATATAACAACCGCTTTTGTCACTTTCTCCCTACTTTGTGCGCACTGCGCTCTGTGTTATGGGGTATTGTTGGGGAAGCGAGTGGCACAGTGTGCTAATCGACACCGTCACGACACTATATGTTTCTTTGTTCGAGTCTCGGCTCTGCCATATTTCTATGTGTCGGAGGTTTACCTGGGCTCCGCATCGCTAACCGCGTGCATGGGAGTCGAGACTCGAACCAACAACCATTGGTGTCGTGACGACGTCGCTTAGCACACTGCGCCACTCGCCCCCAACGATTGTCGGTATAGTCAAAATATATTGGAATCGCCCATACGTACCAGAAAAACCTACATTCGTGAGACGCACACGATTCCAACTTGGTATTTTTATGGGGCTTATCATTTCCCCTCCGCGGCTCGCGTTTGTACGGTGGCAAGGGGGGCTCAGATTGCAAGGACACTATTATGTTAAAATCGAAAAATTCAAGTCACCCTGAATCAAGCTAAGCGTGAAGAAAAGTATTAGGTTAAATTAAAATCTCTCAGAGATTTGGGGACCAATTCGTAAATTCAAATTGCATATTGACGGCCGCCAACACACGATAATATAATTATGTGTAGAGGCCGCATAATTCTGGTTTACCGCTGCATGTGACCGTACGTCCGCAGGTTGCCCACCACTAGCCCAATCGAAATAAGGATGAGTAAGGCTGCAACGCATGGGAAATGTTATATACACTAATCAGTACTCGAAGTTACCGGACCACCATCTAACACAGTGGTTCTCAAACTCGACCCCCGGGATCCCTGGCTATACGTCCGTTGCCCATGCAATTATGTACACTTCGCTATTTATAAGATTGTCGCAAGAAGTACCAATTCAAAATGCCTGAGCTATCGCGGCGGTTTCCTCGAGAATTATTATAGACAGACTTCGCAAGCTGAACACTGAACAGTAAACACGTGTTAACTCCACTCTGTTCTGCTCCAAAAGGAACCGATAAGTCCGTTACCAAT
Organism: Botryllus schlosseri; assembly: GCA_000444245.1. Classification (NCBI taxonomy): domain Eukaryota; kingdom Metazoa; phylum Chordata; class Ascidiacea; order Stolidobranchia; family Styelidae; genus Botryllus; species Botryllus schlosseri. Next base: position 4,645 of record ATSW01010847.1, read on the forward strand.
GATTAAATCAGTGGTTCTCAAACTGGGGGCGTGAAAGCATCCGAAGGGGGGGTCGCGAAGCTGTGGTTAACCAGAAAGAAATTTCATGCTCTGCGCGATTTACCTCCAATTCATAGTTATTGCTGTGTGTATAGTCCCAATTTCATAATGGAGAATTCTCGTATCAACACTCAACCGTCACAACCTTCCATGTGACGAGATAGCGTTATGGTATAATCCACAGCTACAACACCAATGGATTGTGGGTTCGAGTCCGACCGAGGTCGACTCCAGAATTCCTACCTAAGTGTTGGAGGTTTATCTAGGCTCCTCCTCGCTATAGCATCCGTGTAAGCGGTGTCTTATAAAAGCCTAGAAGTGGGCCGTGCTACAAGTCGGCAGTTACGGAATAAAAAAAAACATACGAAATTGGCCTGGTGTAAATGACCACAGTAGTCGACAAACAACATGAATACCTCAAACAAACAAACAAACAAACAAACAAACAAACAAACAAACAACCTTCATGCCATCAAACTATCCGTTGGGATTGCTACCATTCTGGTTGCATTTTGAAATATGACGATAAGGGGGGAGGGGGGGGGGCACGAAATTATTCACTGTCATAAAGGGGGGCGTGTCGTAAAAAGTTTGAGAACTCCTGGATTAAATTATGAGGAGAAACATTTGCTTATGACATCACAAAAGGAATGTTATTTACAAGTTGCTTACAGTTGATATGAACATTGAACATTGTACGATATTGCACATCCGGTCCTAGGGAAGGGGTGGGCAAACTTTTTTGCTCGCATGCCGCATTCAACATCCGAATCCATTCGCGGGCCGCACTATAGTAAATAGAGATTATTAGCCAAAACTCAATGTTTTTATTTAATTATATAGTGATCGAGGAGATATGAAGATAATAAATATATATTTAAAACAAACTAAATATACGCGCCAGAAATATTGACAAGATTTTATAAGCATATCGTCCTCAATAACCTACCAATTTGTCATCGGAATTAGCGATCAAAGTCGCTTGTGTCGATTCTTGCAACAGGATGGAAATTTGAATTTGTGGGCAACGATCTGTTCATAGATGCGCTGATTCTACTTTTGCTTCACTTCCAGGATACACAATGCTGACAGGATCATAACCACGTTACCTTTAAATACATTTCTACAATATATTGAAAATAAAAATATAAATCGAGGACGAATCTACCTAACGCACTCACGAATTGGTTTTTCCAAGCACATCACTATAAGTAATAAACTTGCTGGAGTGTCCAATTCAAAATCACGCTGGTGAACCTAAAAATGTCATCTCTGTTTTGAATATATGTGATGTTTAGCAAGTGAAACCTTTAAAATGCGTGGGCCTTGAGGTCAGACAATTGTGGTAGCAACAAAAATAAGAAATAAAGATCACAGTAAGACTATAATTATTGTCATTGTCATGGTGAAATATATTAAGAAGAAAGTTTGGTCAAGTTATGCCGGGTCGCCGCCATAATTAGATTTGTAGTACGCAACATTTTTGAGGGTTTTGGGAGCCGTAGTTTACCCGCACCTGCCCCAGGGTGTGCGATACATCCGGTTGAAGAGCCTTGCTTTACACTGAATGCTATAACGTGCGAATTACCATATCCCATATCTAAAGGTAATACACGTTCATATGAACCCAATTTTCGTCTGCGATATATCACCTTATGAATTGATGTATTCGGCTCATTTTCAAAAGGTGGAATGCGACCAAAAGCAATAATTTCTATCAGAAGGTCAGGCAGGCCTGCTTTACACAACACGCTATTGTGGAAATTTGGTAGGATACACAATTGTAGTTTCAACTGCATGATGTATCACCTATATATATCGCGATACATGGAGCATTCTTTTCAATCATAAAATGTTGTAAACAAATGTAACCTATATAATGCATTGCCGTTGCGGTGTACGATGACCTTACTCCACTGTAATCAGTGGCGAAGAATTGGCGTGAACGCTTCACAAGGTTACGATCACACTTGACATTCTGAACTTGTAATCTTCACTCCGCAAACCAGATTCCAACGTTCCGATATAAGGAGCTGGCAGCATTTCCATGAACGGGCCGCGACACTGGAATGACACGGCATGTTCTCACGCTACGCAATACACTTTGTGACGGACAGCTCATCGTATAGCGCGACCGGCACTATCTTTCCGCGATGGAATATGGTTCATCCACATTAATTTAAAACCACATGCTACAATTAGTTGTTAAGTGTGGCCTGAACTATGGTGAGGTCGTACAGCAATACTTTGTCGGCTCTGCTACGATTCTATATCAAGTGATGTATAGCAAGAAGCGTACATGGTAATTATCCTGCCGACCACGGTGATATATAATATGTTCTTGCGGTTGATAACGAAGAAAATAGACAGAGTCTGCAAAATTATTGTATCTGATGGTGAAATCGATATTTTGTGTTTTCCAAACTGCACTGCCGAGAAAAGCTCTACCGCCGAGCTAAAACGGCAAATTCGGGTTAATCTGCTCATCATTTGATTATGTGTCCTACTGATATATCAAACTACTTTCTAGTATCTGATCAAATGCTATCAGGTCGTTTTCCGGTATGATTCTCCCATTTCCCACAGAGCGAGGCAAATGGATATATATTGCATGGATAACGGGAAGAAATTGTTAATTAGCTGGTTCTAAAGCGTTAAAAAATCCGCTGCGGTCTCCTAGCAACGGCTCACGGCCCCTTAAAAACACTTTGGTTTTCATGATATCATGGTAACTGCTTTTTTACGACCATCTCGACTTGAGTCTCGACCATGTTGGTACCATTCCGGAAAACAATATCATGAATCATATTCAACCGATTGAAATTCACATTCGACCCCTCGAAAACGCTGATCTTGGGAACCAATGGCAGTAAACATAGCCTCTGGTGGATTTCCCCTATACCCCTCTTTTCTCTACGGCAGGGGTTCTTAATTTTTTTATCGCACATCGCACCCTTCAAGTTTTGTTGGCGGTTTCACGTAATCCTAACATTTCAGAAGCCGAGGACTGGAAGATCATCACATCACGCTTCAGGGTTACCACCATATGTCCTCTTTTATGAGGATCTTTTCGGTTCTCAAAATATGGTAACCCTACTTAGGGATCCGTAGACCCCAGTTCAAGAACACCTTCTCTATGAGTAATTTCCTCGCTATACAATCGATTCAGAAAATGAGAAACACATCAACCCCTTCCGTAGCATACTAAGTTTGGTAATACGCAGATTCGCGAACTGAGCGGAATAGCTAACGTCAAACGCAAGACTCGATTTACTATACGCAACAAAATCGCGAGTATCAATGTTATGAAAACCCAGTGTGTGTTTTTAATAATATTGTGACTATATATACGACTATGTATTTTGATCCTCTTTCAGTCCACGCGTGGTCGGATTTACCGGTAGAGCTAATGAAGATGGTGTATTCGCAAATTCAGGCAGTTTACTTTACGGCGTTGCGTCTTCGCCAAAACTTCATATGTCCGCGTAAGCGGTGTCTTACGAAAAGCCTAGAAGTGGGCCGTGCTGCAAGTCGGCAGATAGGGAATAAAAAATAAGGAATATCGGAATGGTGTAAATGGCCATAGTAGTCGACAAACACCATGAATACCACAAACAAATACAACATTGGCAAAGCCTTTGGAGAAAGGAATTAAGGCACCCAAAAAAACACACTGTACAATTTGGCGCTCCAATCAATGTGACTGTCACGAAAATCTGTCTCACGAATTATTGTGAGCACGGATCGGAGCTTACGGTACTTATCGGCGAAAAAAAAATTAAAAAATCATTCACAGAAGGAGACGGGTATTCGCCCGTCGGTCTAATCGTGAGAAATTAAAGTGTTTGACATATTGAATAGAAAACTGTAAAATTTCGAAATTCTTCGCGACCCCACTGGTTGGGAAGCACTGGACCAAGCATCCAAACGGCCTCAATCGATACTGGGACTATACCTTTTCTCATGATTGGGACTACAGTGAGACCAACTTCTGTAAATTATGTTTATTGTTCCGGGATTGAGTACCCATTATAAAATCGAGAAATCTAGTGACACTAAATCTCGCGAAGCGCAACGAAAATTAAATTTGAATAAAGTGTCATGTTTTATTTGTATGTTTATGTTCATTTACGAACTATTTTTGAGCCCGCTTTGAGTTTAGATTGGAAAATAAGTTAATTGAAAATGTTTATACACCGCATTTGTTCTATTCGCAAATATGTCGATTTTCTAGCTAGAAGGTGCCTCACGGTCCTAGGAAATTGTCTTGTTGGCCTCAAAATGACTGCGGACCCAAGTTTGAAAACCAATATTTAGCATTTTGTGTTCGGATAACACCTTAAATCATACCTGTTGAGTATTAACTGAGTAGACCTTCTTGTACAAACTTTAATCTGGTTTGACACGCAATAGCATTCAGAAATAATGTATAAGCAGTCTATTTCCAAGTTCAACAGTCTAACGTAAATATATATGTTGGATCATAGATAACAACATTGTGTCACTCCATCTGTTGCGCTTTAGAACTTTTAATCAACATAATATACGAACATTTCATTGCCATTTTCTTCTATCAGGATGAGTATCTCGAGATTGCAACATGTTATTTTTGGTTTCGGTGTTGTCGGAAATATAGGCCCCACCATTCGCACAAACAGAACAGATGCAGTCGCGGTGTGATAAATTGCATTCCCTCACGTCGACATCAACAACGCAGGTTCACAACTGACAATCCGTATACGGTTCACACGAAACGTCCCCACAATTAAAGGAACTGTTTATGAGTATTCTGTGCGGCCCTGCTCTCTCGCAGATGACCTATCAATAAGTAGTTGGCGTTTAAGCCACGCAAAAATGCCACAATGTAGGAAATCAAGGATGATTATCCCGCGAGCACCTGGGATTATCCGTCTTACGACGTTGCCGCTTAAATGAGTGCAAACCTGAAAGATAGATTCCCTAATACCGCACCGGGACAAAATATATAAACACTTCGGATAACTCTGGCGAAAACATTTCCCGAAATCGTACATGTTCCGAGAAAGGAATGGAGAAAAGAATCGGCAGAAAACGAAAGGAAAGAGAATCAGACATTTTGTCGCTAATTGAATCAGCTGCCGTATGTCACGTCGGGATTGCCACAGTTTCGCCCCGTCCATTTGTAAATCCAGTTGGAATATCTCGGAACTCTCGTGTACACACCGGGTTGGTCTTGCACGCCGCACTTCAAACCGAAACTGACGACGCCATCCACGTACCATCGATCCCCTCTTCTGCACATTAGTGGACCGCCGCTATCTCCCTGGGAAATAAAATAATTAACGGGCATATCGATGTGTCATATATAGGACTATGGTTGCATTTAAAACGAATGATTGTTTGAAACACCTTGTTTAAAACATGTTTTTAAACAGTGGTTTAACCGAAGGCCTTTAAAAAAATGTGTTTTTTAAGTTGTAAAATCAGGCCATAATTGTGTAAATACTTTCCACAAAACATGTTGTATGAGCCTATACGGACAATTACCACCCGATATAGCCGACGTATATGATATGGGATGTTTGGAACCCTCAAAATAGTCGGTTCAACACCTATAGTACGTATAGATATTTCGTCAAAGAAGCTATATTTACCCTGTGATTGCAATTGTCAATGTCAATCCTCTATGGCTTAGAAAATAAAAACATGTTTTAAACAAGGGCCTTGCTTTAAACACGTTCGATTTAAATTGATTTTTGTTTTAAATGCAACCCAATATAGGGCGATTATAATTTTACAAGTAAAAAATTGGTCCAAATTTATAGTGTTATGTCAAAATTGTGAGCATTGTCGTGGTGTCTTTGAGGTTTCAATGTTGGTGAACTTTTCATTTTATACTATAAACCTTCTATCCTACTTTTTACTGTGGTAAATGGTCCACTGTCTATATACTCACTGTGAATCAAAAATCATTAATTGGAATATATTGACATGACGTGATGCTCAACAGACCTAAACACGTGTAAAAGTTTTGGTAGGTCCCAAGCCATTTTGTGGTAGCTGTAGGCCAGGTGCAGCTTTTTATTCGGTTTTACTTTCACACTCTTCGTGTATCTGTAGTTAAGACTTGAGATCAATGTCTTGAACAGTTGTTGTGTATTTTCAGAATTGTCTAGGTCTGTGTTCCGATATTTCCCACGTGTTAGACTGTTTACACGTTCCTTCGTTTAGCCTCCAGTCATATTTGGCTCCAACGTAGACAGTAATTTTATATTCTGCAATAATGTGTAATTTAACTACTTGAGGTTTTCAAACGCCAAAAATTTTTTTTAATGTCAAAAGTTTCTTTTTAGGTCAAAACGTGTAATCGGCCTATAGTTATGCATTAATCAGCTATGTAGTTTTTGTGTAAAAACTCCGCAGTGTGACTCCTGCCAGTAACAATTTGGCGTGGGTGTACCCGAAAATAGAGTAGGGAAATTTCTTTGCAGTAATGGATAAACACATTTAAAATGCTGACAATATGGCAAAGCTGTGCGTTAAGTTCATTTTGTAGTGCGTATTGCGCGTTTTTTAGTCGGCACATGTATGTTAAGTTGCAAGTAGACCAATATCTGCGGGTTTGAAAGTTAGGTGGTAGTAGGGTTGTGTCTAAAACAAAAATTAATTTAGAACAATCTTGTTTAAAAATAGGCCCTTGTTTAAAACAAATTTTTTATTGTTTTGTTTTTCTAAGCCGTGACGTCACGCATATTCAATTGTGACGTCATAGAGATTTGATATTCACAATTGAAAATACCGGGTAAATATAGCTCCTTTGACGAAATAGGCTTCAAACTCCTGTGATATACGGACCAAAAATATCTTTAACCGGCACTACATCGTCTTGCATCATATACACGGTCGCTGGTCATCATCATCAGAACATTTATTCCGTACCAATGATCTATATCTACGTACTATAGCTGTTGAACCGACTATTTCTAGGATTCCAACCATCCCATTTCGTATACGTAGGCTATATCGGGTGGTAATCGTCGTCCGTAGGCTCATACAACAATTTTTTGGAATGTATTTACACAATTATGGCATAATGAAACAACTTGAAAAAACAAACAATTATTTTTAAGGTCTTTGTTTAAAACATGTTTTAAAAAAAGTGTTTTAAACAACCATTTGTTTTAAATGCAACCCTAGGTGGAAGTGATGACATTTCTTAGTCATCAGCATACTTCTATGGTAACCTGTTTAGTGGATCAGCGCAGAAAAAGGTGTATGAGCTCGTCACAATAACTTTAAGTGTGTACCACACTAAGAAAGATTGAAGAGCCCTGTATTAAAGGAGTTCATAACAACAGTATAATATCACCATTGTCCGAATAAATTAACTTTAAATTAACTTTACAAATTAGCTACCTGACTCCCGAATTATTATCCGAACAAAAACGTAATTTTCCTGTTACAACCAGGCTTGCACATTCACTAACAAAAGGGCGGTTGTGAGTCCCTTCCATGGGCCGTTTTGCCAGTAACTAAGACTAATTAGTCAACCAAATTTATTCAAGTCTGCACTCAAGTTTTTTTGTCTACATCATAGGAAGCGATTTCATTTATTGATCTTGATTCGTCCTTCGTCGAAATCGTAACCCATAGAAAAATGAAGCTTATTGCTGGAATCTAGATTGCGTTTTGTCGTGATCTATTTCCGTTTCAACGCAATACCCGCCAACACCGGGACAGATCCGTGTTGTTCGAACGAGGTCGGATACGCTGAAAATAAACATCCCAGCCAATTTACCGCGCACGTGTCGTGATTGCTGTGGCCGCCAACGCAGTGCATGGTGGTGATGTCGAAATCTTTGAACAAGTTTTGGCATAGGCTGTGTCTTCTTGGCTTCAACTCCACTTGCTTCAGGACCTGGGTGTGGGTGATTCTCGGTGGATTGTCTGAAATTATAAGGTATATGGACGGTTATTGTTCGGTGGTATAAAGACAATACGCGGATAATGTAGTAAAACTAAATATTTGCATTGCAAACGTGGATGAAATATATACTTAATATGAGCATTGATATCGTCTTAATCAACATTTTTATAATATTCTACGGAGAAAAACAACGAGTGCTATTTATCAATCATTATGTATGGATACAAATTCAGCGTCAAAAAAGTGGAAAAGCGTCCATCAATAGAAGCTTTGTTGAAAACAGTCAGAGAAACTATATTTCGGCGAAAAAGTTTTGTTATGACAGGAACGTAATGAGATAGTCTGCAGTCTGGGGCGAATTATGAAATTTCAGAAATTCCATTCCATTTAGTACAGTATATTTTATAAAATTCTCGATTGTATTCTATAACCCAGGTCGTAGATCGCTGATTAGATCGTAATTAGTTGTTTTTTCATGAGTATATGCGTGCTGTTTATTCATGAAGTATTTCAGGCCAATTTGTTGTTCCCATAAGAAGGTACTCGAATATTATGTAGGCTACACCCCTTGCGGGTTATTGTTTTTCATGTCTCTGCCCATATCATGTTTTTCTGTCGATATTTTCGCGCTTGATGTGCGTCGGTCCAAGGACTTGACTGTAGTGTTCTCATACACGTCGAGGTGTTGGTTGATTGATGTTGAGACTTGAGACTGCCAAGGCACACAGG
>ATSW01010848.1:0-10977 GCA_000444245.1 Botryllus schlosseri
CCATTTTTCTCCAGCGCCCCCCATACCGCCCCCCTGAGCCCAGCGCCCCCATATCGCCCCCTGAGCGTTTCCGCCCCCCTTCAAGATCGCCAGCGCCCCCTGGGGGGCGCTGGGGGCAAGGTTAAGAACCACTGGTGTAGACGGATCATAATTTTAATCATTAATAATTGTGTAACTCTAGGAGTTACATCGTTTTACATGATTTAGAGATTTATCACTGAGTGTAGACGGATCATAATTTTAATCATTATTAATTATCAATTATTCGCTAAAGTATATATATATTAGGTTAAGCACATCAAAATAACTTCTTTATTAAAATGTATTTTTTCATGAAAAATACACTAGATTTGCACAATTTTGATAAAAAATACACTAGGACACTAGGTCAAGTCAAAATACACTAAATGTATTGTAAAACGCTACGAGCGGCATCACTGAATGTAAGTATCGAAAATTATGTTGCGTGTTGTTCACAAAAACTCATTTTTAACTTTGGATAACCAATTATGACGTCACACACGCAGCAAGCACGACCAGTAAGACGTGAAATAACGGTTTCGCCAAATTTTGAGGGTTACCGGTATTGGTTCACAATACGTGTTATGTTGCAGTTATAAGCGATTATCTTGCGTACTGGTGTGGTTGTGTGTCAGTGTACTCAAACAAGCAAATAGCTGCTCCGTAATGACAAAAGTTGAAAGGAAATACGATGATAGTTTTGCGGAGTGTGGAATGAAAACTCGGGATAAATCTGAAGTTGGGAATGAAGGCAAAAGGGTTAAGAACCACTGCTCTAGCCCGTCTCCGGGTCAAGCACGTAGTGGTGACGGAAGCGAGTCATTATAAATCATTCACAAACGCAATTGCGCCATATTTCAGACTTCATTCTCGAGATCAAATAAAAAATTTCGACAGGGGTACATTTACCTTGTAGGGTTGTTCACGCGTTACTTTCTCGCAGACACCATCACGCACAGAGTGATAGGAAGCTGCAATTCAAAGAATTTGGATCACATATGTTAGGGTTACTGTAAAATTCGGCAATGTTACAAAATGTTCACAATGCAGAACCTTTCAAGGTTCATTTGAGTACAAGAATCCTTGCGTAGATTTCAGACGATGTCACATTATGATTCTGTTTTGTAGAACAAACTGATTGTATGCTGTGACCTGTTCTAATGGACATATCTCACAATCCCTAGTCTGTGTTGGTGGATTATATTGACCCCGCATTGTCACAGATCTATTCAAACCTCCTAAAGCACTCTCATTGGAGCTAATAATAACTGGTTCCGTGTCGGTACCAGTCCTTATCGGCTTGTTCGCATATGCGGCATTGCTGGTCAGGGGGGTTGTAGAGTTCTTAGTCATGCATACAGCCGTTACTGAAGAAAAACTAGTGCAATGACTCGCATTGAAAAGTTAACTGATAATGTGTAGTCGTATTAAGTCGAATCATTCGTTATGATCATTGGCAATAATGTCTTATATAAAGGTCGATAGAAATTAGAGTAAGTTCTACTCAAAGGTATTGAGGATGATTCAAGCAAATACACTTTCGATTATATACCATTATATTTCTGATGCGATACCACGGTTTATAAGAATACAGGGCGACATTGGCTACAATAATACCAAATCGAACAGTGCAGTCCTATATAGTCTCAAAATAGCTGCATTCCCAATTTATTAGGAATATTAAAGCATAATAATGCTCAATTAAAGGTACAATTAGCAGTGATATGTATCTCCTTTTAAAATCCATATCAACTTGTATTCATTTATGTCTTGGTGGATGTGTAGGGAGAGGTGCTTGTCGACTATACTATAGCCTTTGCAAGATGCGAGTTTACTAAAAGCTACGCGTCTCAATGGGACATAAAAATAAAGTTTATCAACGTTAGCTTGATCATTTCACATCGAAATGTGAAACTAATGAAATGTGTTTGTTTGTATTTGCTATTCACTTGTCATTTTTTACCAGGCCGATAGCATATGTTTCTATTATTATTATTATACACACAACTACAGTGGCGCTTATCGCCCGTGCAGGCCTTGTGTGACACGACAATGCATTTTTATACAGTTCAGTGACTTTGCTTTCGGTCTTTCGAATTTTTCATGCTCGCACACTCCCATTTCTTATCGATTTTCTTGTCCACTTCGGGTCTCTGTTGCAGACTTTTGAGCTCGGCTCACTCTTCCTCTTGGCTTATTATCAATGCGCAGCGTTAGCACCGGGATCGGCGATGATAAACCTTCGACACATAGAAACACGGTAGAGCAGAGACTCGAATCAGCAACCATAGGTGTCGTGACGGTGTCGCTTAGCACACTGCGCCACTCGCTTCCCCATTCTATATTTTTGATTCCGCATTTACCGACCTGTACCACGGCCCACTTCTAGGCTTTTTATACGACACCACTTACTCGGAACACGTGAATAGGACGAGTTCGCATGAACCTCCAACATTCAGGTAGGAATTCAGGAGTGACCTCGGTCGGACTCGAACCCGCAACCCATGGGTGTTGCAGCTGTGGATCATACCACTACGCTATCTCGCCACTAATGAAATGTGTGAGCTGCAGACCACACAACGAAACTTTTGATCAAGATTAGGATTATATTACGAGATTAACCGGTAGTCTCGTGTATCACTTCAAACGCGATGAAGTAGTCGCATTGAAGCTGGTAGTCGAATATTTTATGCCGACACGTGTCCTTATCAAATTGTTTCGCAATGTGGCGTGGCTTGATACGGAAGTTGCAAATTATTCGCCGTGTGTGCAATCTGGCCGCGTGTTGGTGATCCCTGATGTAGACTGTACATATCGTATAATTGGAATTTGCCTAACACAAATCAAACTGGATGTTCTAGAAGCCGGATTTAGAACCGCTCCATATATTTTCAGCGGTTTAGAAAACCTATTAGAGGAATATGATGCATAGGAAAATTTGAAAATGTCATATCGTAAGTGACACAACATCTGTTGATACTGGATAGCTGAATGGCGCTGGTTTTGATAAAACGCAGTATATTGGTTGCCAACATCCTACTCTTGATTCTTTAGCAGATACCAGAATTATTTATTCCAACGTCTTCAACAAATCCAACTCTCACCGGCAAATTTATAGATGATTTGGTAAAACACTATGAAAACTTGGGGCAATCCACCAAGCCAGATATTCAGATAAAAATATTACAAAACCGAGGATGGAGAGATGATTTCAAGTCTATCTTTGAGGTGTGCAGAGCATTCCGCTATTTCCAAGAAAATGGTAGATTACCGCAAACGGCATAAACTTCCATCTCTACGCAATGGGAGATGAAGCTCAAGGGCCATGATTGATTATTTCATGATGCCTGGATGGAGAGTTACTCTGGGGATAACATGTTTATTAATCGCGAATGCGTGTCAGTAAGTCTGGTTTTCTAATCAGAGGTATAAAGAAGGAATATAGCAAAGATTATTTCATGCTAACTCGGATAAGTACGTTGTATATGTCCCTGGTACTAACAGAATTGCAGAAAAGGAAGTCAAATTGATGGAAGAACTTTACCAAAAGTGCGAAAGGACAAATATCTGAAGATAAAATCTGTAGCATAGAATAACTTTTGAATTGTATTTTATTTTACATTCATACCAATGTCGAAAATTGAAGTTAGTTGATGCGGGAGATTTTATACGATTTGAATAAATTAATTATAATTTTCCTAATTTACACAAAAGTGATCAGTGCTACCTGCTACAGGCATTTTTTTCAAGTCATAACGCTATTGTGCAACCGTTACTACGGACAATAGTGGTCATATCTGAAAGGTATCTGATGATGCGTGACCATATCAACCCAATATCATACGTGATTGATTGCAATGTCGTATTTAGGAGGTTACCAGAAATATGGGTTATTTGGAATCATCCGTAATTATAATAGTAATTCAGGTAAATACTAAGGACGGCGTTAACGTGAGGTTCACGTTCGCGGTCTATGCGGGAACCTCTAAAATTTGGAAGTTCGCGTTCACAAATGAGCCTTGGTAGTTTTTGCACTGTGAACCTTTTTCATGTATTACAATTATTCACGTCATCATAACGTCATTGGTTGCAATTATTTTGCATTTCAACTTCCGACCACTCCCCACGTAGCGCAGGCAGCATGAAAAGAAATTTACCACTAAACGACCATGCACCTTGCCAGTTCCAAAAATTATTTGCTCGAACGTTTGCTCGGAATATTCAGCTTTCCGTATCCTTTAGTGACTTCGTGCAATAATTATAGCATTTCATTGTTCAAGTTGATACATTACGTAGCGTTTAAAAAGTCAGCATGTACTTCATCAGCATTGTAGCATAATATGGCCTGAGTCGTGGCTAGTGTGATCATTTACATTAATATATGATTTTTGGAAATTTAGGGTTGAAATTAGCAATATGACGTCATGTGACGTTATAGCTTACGTTCGCGTTTACGCAAAACCTTTCAAAAAGATTTGCGTTCACACAAGCCAGAACCTTTCAGAAGTTCGCACCGTCCCTTGTAAATACGTTTGACATAAACTATCATTTGTCATTGGCCATGGAGTTTGGAAAGTCTGCAATATGTTCGATCAATGATGAACCTCAGTATGATCGTTACCAATATTATTTGAGTAGCGACAATCTACTGGCTCAGTGAAGAAATTATGCTAAAAACCATACGTGCACCCGAAACAAGCGATTGGGGACTGCCGAACAAAAAGTTGCCCTCGTCCAATCTAGACTGGAGATAAGACGAAGTTTCATGAAGACTCAAGCGGTAAGAGCGCTAAAAAGGTTAAGAAACAATGATCGGTCACTTTTATTCTTGTACGCTTCATACACTTGTATTCTCGAATTGTCCCGTAATTGCACTTGTAGGCGGTTAATTTACCTCGTTTTTCATACGGCTCCTACATCGAGTTACGTTCTCATTCGTTTGGAAATATCTGACAGTATACATATCTCGAAACATTGCATTGAAAGTATGTCGCGAACTGTAAACGGTTGAAAAGCACTGAACACGATGTAAAGTAAATGCTGTAACACAAAATCAAAATTTTTCATCATCTTGTTAAGTAGCGCCATCTATCAACATTCGTCATTCTTCAACGAGTTTCGAAGCGAATGTTTATCTGTCAACGACCTCGTAGCTGAGACCGCTGGCTTGTGCAGAATCGGTAGTCATGTCGATCACTGACTCATACGCATTTCTGTCTTCGAGATTCGCTCCAGAATATATCCCATCGTTGTCGTACGGAGATTGTTCTCGTGATCCATCCAATTCATAAATTTCGTATTCGCTCACCCCTGATAGAGCATTTGAGCTGTTGTCTTGTTTACGTCGATTTCTTAAAAGCATTAAAATTATATGCTTTAATATATGTATCAGCTTAAATTTACATACTGAATCAGTGTATCGCTATCGCACTATACCCGACAGTGTTAGGATCCAGGCCCTATACCTAGGAATCATAAGTTAAATCGAGTCATTACCCCTTTTTTTTCGAATCACGTTAAGTCAGTCGATTTTGGAAGGTGACAGGAGTCAATTCAAATCACTCGATATTTTAGAGGTCAAGTTAATGTTCGAGTCAAATCAAGTCATAAAGTCATGTCAAATTTCCGAAGTAGCCGATGAGGCATGATTCAAATCATTCTATTTTGCAAGATGAATTGAATACAGATTTAGTCGCAATTAATTCTGTATCGAGTGATGAATATCGACTTAATTAAACTTCGTATGCTTAACCACATCGGTATCTGTCAGCCAAATAGATAATGGAACATGAAGTCTCAGGAATTAAGTTGAAACAAATTGATATTATGTAATATACAATCCCTCATCCATACGACGAAGTCTGCGCTCATTGTTAACACGTCACTCCATAAGAGTTTAATATGATCATTGATCATGCCTATACCCTATACCAATTGGAGCTCGATCCGCCCGAGTTTAGTAGTTTTTTGAAGCGATATTCTCCTCGATGCATACGCTATGCTGGAATATTACCGCATGCAATTAAAGCAGATTTTTATTGTAGCATTTGTATTAAATAATGTGCATGTCAGCTTAGGCTATGTGTTTCTACATACAGAATTATAACACGGATTAATCTTTTGAACTAGAGCTAATCGACAATTTTAGTTGACATTTTTGGATTAGGCGTATAAAAAAGGATAAGAGTTACCGTTTTCTTATCGGAAGTAAATATTATTTGAAAATTTGTGTAATACAGTGGTTCCCAAACTTTATCAGCTTCTGGCGCACTAGGAAAATTATAAAACTCCCGCTGCACACTTGGACCGAGTAAATATTTTTTAAAAAGATCGATGTTCTTAAGTACACGAAAAGGACATATCCAATAGAAAGGAAGTTTCCTTGTTCATAAACCTACCCGCATTTTGTCATTAATTCTATGCAGTGTCGCTCGTTTACAGCTTTTAATTCCACTCATATAAGAAACTCCATGTCCAAATAGCCATGAAGATGCAAATTTTACACAATACTGATTGTCTATGCACCAAATATGGAATAGAATTTGCTAGACTACATTTTAAAATCATACAATTTCTTTCGAAGAAATAGCTTTAAATTTTAAATAGACATTTTCGAAAATCATTTAGCTTCTCTTCTGAGATTGCTTGATTTATTATGATGTCATAACTGATTTCATTGTTACTTTTACTTATTTATTAGCTGTTCAAGAAGTTAAAGCGTATCTGCGTAGCATTTCCTAGTCTTTGGTTTTTTGAAAATATGTATACAGTTTTATTCCAAAACTCCAAAAATGTTAGTGGCACACCTGAGAATCTGTGGCGGCACATTAATGTGTCACGGCACACAGTTTGATAACACTGTGATACACATATTTTTAGGCGGACAAAGTAAGAGTGGTTTTGGGGGTTATGAAGGGCACTGATTCCGAATATGAAATTAGTTTATTCAAATTGGCTCTTGTTGTGGAACTAATCCATGGGGCTATTTTGACCAAAATCTCCAATTATCGCGGTAAAGAGAAGATATAAAATTGGCTTAGTCGTACTCTAGATTTCAGAAATTCCATCTACTTGTTTTATAGTAATAGATTTATCATAGTTACAGACTTTCACGGATACCATGTACATAAATAAACTTTAGTCATGTATATAAGTATTTACCTAGATACTCAAATAACGTGGCATTAAGTCAATCAATTTTACGTCAACCATCTATTGTAAATTTGAAATAATCAGTTGGAACATAATAATATTAATTTATTTAGAAGCACACTTTTTTGTACGATTCTCGCCTGTAAGTTATTTAGTGCAGTTTCTCGAAAAGTTCCGGCAATGGTTTGCAGCAATATGTTCAATTGTTCATCTCATCTGCTATGATATCTTTCTTTTGTTTTTCTGGTGTGAGTTCTTCATGGTCATTGGTCAATCATCTATTCAGGCGCAGTATTAAATTAGGAAAAACTACGATTTCGTACCTACCAACTGAAGTATTTAAGGGTAAATACAGTAATTTTGGACTCAGAATCGACACATCATTACGTTGCAGCGACGAAATTACTTCTGTATCTCGAATATATGGCTACCAATGCATTTCCTAATATTCGTCCCAGATGAAACTCGGTCGAAATGCTTTGATGGGATCAAACTTGGCAATATGAACATATTATTTGTTGCGGTTATCCTTAGAATATGAAAAGTAGTTAATTTTCAGAAAATGTCGGACGATTTGCAACGTTTTCGTAGATGATGTCGGCTATAAATTAAACTCACCGAATGTATATCAATATGAATACTCCAATGAAAATCAGCAGCAGGAAGCTTGCGGCAGATGCAATGATTGGAATACTAGTTTCGTGACTTTCAGAATCTATACCTGAAAGGAATGAATACTTTTCTTATCCGCTTTGAGTTTACTAACTATATGCCTATGAAATACAGTGTTGCGCGGATGTTGTAATTGTTGCTTCCGTATTTATGCTATCACGAATTCTTTAGTCATTTTACTTCAGATCGATATTCTGAATTACGAATCCTTGCTGCGACTTTTCGCACGACCCACAGTCGTCTCGGTCTGTCCCAAGACACCGCCGTCTAGTTTTAGTACATCGGGTGGCGCTAACTCGTAGATAAGCTTCGAACCGTTATTAATTTGGAAGTCAATTTTGATCAGACTCTCACCCGCAGAGGGTTGGCGTTCTAGCTGTGGAACGTGCTGCTACATTATCTTGCGACAAAACAATACATATGAAAGTGTTAAACAAATATATTAGTACACACGACCAGATCCACGGAAATCCGACCAGATTAAAACAAGATTTGCAAAATACTGTCAGCGCGACGCTTCCATCGAAATACTTTTTCATTTTTTTCATTCAATGGCATCTTCTTTGCTCTGTATCACAACACCAGATTTACTCGTCATGAGATCATGCCCAAATATTCACGTGTTTATTTATATGTTATACGTTACTTCTTCGGTGATTAGGCAACCTGCATCGCTGACGACATATGATCTAAAGAAACTGGTGATGTCATTGGTGCATCATGGCTGTTGAAATGTATAATTTCAACCAAAATAAGTAGAATATGAACGCCGGACAATTTCGACACATCCATAATATAACACCAGCTGAAAGGTTGGGTAATTTGCCAAAGTATGGAAAAAGTATCAAATATTGTATGGTAGAATGTTGCTGTGGCGTGGAAAATTGTTAGGTAATGGTATGGAACGATTGTGCCGGGTATGGAGTATGGAAAATTCCATACAATTCCATACCATACCATGCCCTGGTAGTGGCACTGTGTAGTAAGAGACGGTAAAAGGATAACAAGGCGTTCCTATCCTAGGGTTACCATATTTTTGTAACATAAATTCCGGGCGGTCTTTAGCGCCCATTAGCGGATTTCAAATTGAGATATGAGCACATTGTGGATCAATATGACGTCACACTAGCAAAGCTTTGTCTATCGACTAGAGGTGGTCACAATCCGGTCCAGGAGTGTGTGGTTGTGTGTCGTAAGTGGTAACTAGGGCCGAAGCCACATTTTCCAGCCCCCTCCCGCCCAAATAAACACTGATCTTGAGCCGATCGAAGGGTAAGCGATGCAACTTCTGAGGGGTTACTATATGCATCTGGTCGTTGAATGATTTGAATGAATTATGTCAATAGTATTGGTTCTTCCATATATTACTATATATGGTTAGAGTTCATGTTTTTGCGGCATATACACCGACTCATGATACAGCCTACATACACACGATATGCGCATCTGCATGTGCATGTGCATATAATGATTGCATGATGTGCACATGCCGCTGGACAAGGAAGGTACAGATATAGGCCTTGAACAGCTTTCTAAGTCTCGCACCACCCCTCCATGCTATCACAATGCGCAAAGCGGGGAAGTCATGGATACCAGTATTACTAATCAGGTTTTTCGACCCGGCCTGGATCGAACCCACGACCTACCGACCAAGAAGCCGGACGCTTCACCATTACGCTATCTTGTCGGTTAACGCTATCTTGACGCTATCTTGTACAATCTACATGGCTAAGTCATATGTCCAGACAGCCTAAACCGACTCTATGAATATATCGTTATCCTGTAATTGCAATTACAATTAAACTTATTTCTGTAACGTAATGTTATTTTTATTTATTTTTGATCGCAGTTTTTGCGAGGGTGTTAGTTCCCATATTAAAATCAATATATGTGTTACTAAATCGCGCGCAGTGCGAAGAAAAATTTCATGTAGCATTAATCTGCCCAAAAATAGTATTGTTTATGTTGATTTAGGAAAAAAATATGAGCTTACTTCAAAATTCCGGACATTTAGGCATATTTTAGAAATTCCTCCCGGACGCAGTTTTAACAGTGAAATTCCGGACATGTCCGGGAAATTCCGGACGTATGGCAACCCTATCCTATCCTTGCTATACGTCAGCCATTCATGTTTATCGAAATACGCAGAAATAAAGGTCGAGTCGTTTTGGTCCAGCGTACGATTGGATCAATTGTCAATTTCTAGGCTGATAAGGACCGGGTTTCTTTAACTCTAATTTTTGCGCTAGGGTCTGTCATATCAAGTCCAACACATCATTTGGAATGTTCTTTGAAGACCTAAGACGATCGCAGTATCTGTACAACATAGGATATTTTGGGCTTGAAAGAGGCCAATGCACACGTGTTCACTACACTTGACTCAAAACGTACGACTGCAAGTATGCTGCAACATCGACATTGGGAAATATATTACCGAATAAATACATGTACTTGAATGAAAGCCATAAACTTAGTACACTGTTACATGATATCATCAAGATGTAGCAGACGCGATGATCCATCCATTTCGGTGTTGTACACCAGGGGTTCGCAACCTGCGACATCTTTCATTATAAACGCAAGTACTGCTGACACAGTATTGTTACAAATTAATTTTGATACTTAGCACTATTATCGCTCCGTCTCTGTTTCGTTTGATTACTCATTTTTGAATGCAGTGGGGGCGTGAAAGCATCTGAAGCAGACCTGGGCAAAGTGCGGCCCGCGAAGCTATTCTGTGGGCCCGCGAAAGGTTGCTTGGAATTCAAAACATAAAACTTGCTTTTTGAATGACTAAAACCATAGACTGCGTATCAAATGAACAGGAAATTCGGTCACTTTGAAGCCTGTTCAGTGTTTATTAATATGCCACGATTACGCTGCCTAGTAGGCCTACATGTCATGCGTGATCCAGATTGATAATTAAGGCAATGTGGCAAAGTATGAGTAGCAATTGAAGTCCCAATAAAACACTATTTCCATATAGTTTAGTTCAAACCTTCCATGTTGACATTGTCACATTACGCATCATACGGTATGTGTTTCAATTTGTGACGTGATACATGTTTTCAAATCCCTGATTTGTAAAACAAGTCAATCAGTGCTCGCGATTACTATATGACTCATCATATC
>ATSW01010849.1:0-14754 GCA_000444245.1 Botryllus schlosseri
CTTTCAAAAAGGTTCGCGTTCACACGAACCCGAACCTTTCAGAGGTTCACACCATCCCTACCTACCAGCAAATTATAATAAACCATCACTCAATTTTTACTCAAGGAGTACATACCTTTGTCGTCATTGGCTGTCTCGACACCAACTGTGATAAGTTTATACTTGTGCTTTTCTATTCTTACTATTATATGACTTACCTCATCTATTGATAGAATATATTTATATAGTTTTACTTGAATCACATATCTCAGATTATTTTCATGGCCGAAGGAGGCAAAAGTTCTCATTCTACGGATTCCCATCCAGCGAATCCTCCATCACACCGTGACATCGGTAAGTGACGATTTGAACCGGGAAAGTAAGAATTTTTATCGGCTCACATTTCAACTCATATTCTTTAAGTGATTTGTTCGTCTTAAATGCCGAGTGTATGACTGTGCGTTTTGTCGGTAATTTCACATTTTGAACATAGTTCAGTTGCGATTTGAAACTTAATATCAGATAAACTAGTAAGCCTACATGGCTCGGTATTACTTGCCATCAATGAATATGAACAGGTGTTAATGTGCTTTTATTGGATATTGATATTTATGAAATTCACGATGTGATCAGTATACTGCATTTTTAGAAAGTAGGCTTATATTGAAAGGGTGGTGAGACCTATGTCAAGCTAGAGCTGCTTATCACAAATCTCAGCTTTGACAGAGTCGCAACAAAAAAGTCAAAAATATGAACTTTCTCATTTACATTGAAGTTTAGGCTATGCTATCAAATAATAATTATCGCTGGTCGATATCAAAGTTTAAACGAGGATGGAATCTGATGGTTTTAGAAGAAATTTTGTTCCCTGATCCCGAAAATGCCAATACTCTTTGCAGACACATCCGATTTTTGAGATATTTGCATTTTAAATTTTCCCGTTATGCTATTATCTTCGTAATATTGTGTGGTATACAGAACCGTAACTGCCGCACCCAAAACCCCCCAATTATTTCGTAAATTAGCATAAATTATAGAGTATTTTTTGAAAATTTATGCAGCTTTTTCAAAACATTTTCGCGCTCCGCGCTATTTCTGCTTGCCAAATATCTTGATTATTGGGTACTCTTCACCAAAGAAAAAATACGCAAGATTTATAAAAATGGGCACATCGGCGTTGGCCATTACCGCGTCACGTCACACCGAGATATAAAGTTTTGGGTGATGTAACATGCGACTCCAAGAGGTGTGCTAGAACGATCGGCAGCGAGAAAACCTTGGCCGAAAAGTACTGCGCTTATGCCGATACGTATAAGTTTAATTGTCCATAGGCGCCTAAATGACGGGGGCAGAATGTTTCTGTCTTGGCAATCTGAACCTCACAAGACAAACACCATCCCGCACGGAAAAATTATATGCCAGTGAAGAAATACCAATTTCAAATCGTGTCCGTGCTATAGTTTAGTACATTTATGCGATTCTACAATTTTTTGATATTGTGGAGGTCACGAAATAATATCGTGTAACGAATTCATGCCACCGGGTCCGCCCGACCGAAGATGTTTAATTATTATTTACGGGCCTTACAGTTTCCAAGACACCTCACTCAGCTCTACCGGTAAATCTGATTACGCGAGTAGAGAGGACAAGAAATTGATAGCAATATATATGCAATTCTCGATCTTATTGACCGATTTTATTATGAACCATTGAAAATTTTCGCGCCTGGCGCGTGCTCACTACATAGTACTACTAATTACGTGGTAAAAGCGAACAACGTGATGGAGGGGGGAGAGTCGGTTTATCACCCTATGGGAGCCCAAGACCCAAGTTATTTTGGGGCCTGACGAAGTGCTGTTTTGTTCCTTCCTACAGGTATATGCTTGGATATGTTTAACACTAGAACTACCGGAACTTCGAACTACCTAGAACTACCATGTGGCTTTTTTGACGCATGTTGAATCTTCTTCGATTAAATGCATTTACCGGACCTAAAAATCAGCACAAATCTCAACAAACGGCATCAGAAACCATTGTTTATTGCGCTCACAGCTACTTGCAATATTTTACATACACGTTAGGTCAACACTTATAAAACAAATCGCCGTTTTTTGGTGCAACATGTAAGTGTTGCTCTGGTGCGCATTTGACATTTGAGCACGTTCTTTAAAAATTTAGAGTAGGTTCCAGATCCGCTTTAGCCATATCATCATTGTTGGTTATTGCTGACATATCATAAAGCTTATCATATAAGATTTGCATAATTCAATTTTGCAACTAATCCTCGATTTGCATATTTTTAGAGTATCGGCATTTTGGCAAGTAGACGATCATTCACATTCTAAGAAAACATGCACGGACCATCGTCGACTTGTTGGTACCCTCATAGAATACTGCCTTGCTACCTGACCAATAATATCCCCCTGGTTTTGTTTCGTTATAACATTTAACCGTCACTGGTTTCTTGTTTGTGTTGTTTCTGAAAGAAACAGTTACCTGAGGATGCAGTGAACTCAATATATATATGTACATGTACAAATTCGATCTCTACACTGGCATCTCGCCGTTACGCTTATCAACAAGATGATAGCTTTGAAAAGTGTGGCTACATGAAGCTGCCTGTGTTACTTCTGGTCCTGGGTAGCTTCAAGCAACTTTTGACAATAGTGTCAACTGGGACTTCGTTTGCTTCTCCAAGCGTATACAGCCACATTCACGTAACATTGTTTCGAGATGGATTACATCAGACTCTTCACATTACTATGCTTGGCAAATGTATAGATTATGGAAGAGGTGTCCTGTCCTATCCTTGCCTAAATATGAGACGCCCTTGTACAGATACTTGGTAGCAGCAGCGTCCACCATCTGACATTTTACCCCAATTATTTGCTGGCATTTCGACCATGTAATGAACGAAAACCATATTATCTTTATCGAATCGACACCTTTTTTTACTCCTTATGTCAATGGAAAGATCATGACTTCCATAAATC
Source organism: Botryllus schlosseri (assembly GCA_000444245.1). Taxonomy (NCBI): domain Eukaryota; kingdom Metazoa; phylum Chordata; class Ascidiacea; order Stolidobranchia; family Styelidae; genus Botryllus; species Botryllus schlosseri. The sequence goes on from ATSW01010849.1 coordinate 2,973, forward strand.
TGTTCTTCGAGAGGGCCTGACTAAACATAATGCACCCATGCCCTCAGTCCTCATATGCATTCAATTCACTAGATTCAGCTCACTCTCCCCCCGAAGATCCATCTCGTAGACCGGAGCAAAGACCCTTTGCCCTTGTACAACCCTAGTATATTAGTATGGACAATACAGATGTCGGCTTGGTCTAATGGTACATTTCAAATTTCATGTCCTGTAACACGCTGAGCTTCAGAAATATAATATTACAGAGCTTTGGTGACTTGGAACGAGGAAGATACAGGGCCTTCTATTACAAGGGATGTTAGTGCTCACACAGTTAGACCGAGTCGATATTAACAAAGTTCTGTTGTTACAAGCGGCTTTTCTGCGTTTATCAGATACATAACCACTTTCAAGAATATGAAACTGAGACGCCTGAAGGTAGAAAAAGTGTAATGCGTCAAAAAAGCCACTCGGTAGTTCTAGGTAGTTCTGTGTATAACTTTTTTATTTGTACTAGATGAGTGATGAAAATCATGGGTAAGGTGGCCTACATAAAATAAATAAAAGTCAAGAAGTTTCAGCCGAACAGCGTAAGATTTGACTGAATGCCAGCTCTTCAAAAATGAAAATGCGTCAAAAAAGTCACTTGATCGTTCTATAGTGTTAATTATTATTATTGATTGGTCCTACCTTTTCAAACCCACCTCATTCCGCTCTACCGGCAAATCTTAATACGTGAGCAGAGAGAGAATAAAAATCTATATGCAATTCTCGATCATATTGACCGATTCATTCATTAATTATACAAATTTTTCGCGCTTGGCGCGGATAGACGAGACAATGCTACTCACACTCAACCTAGATGATAAGTAGCCGAAATAGCGTAGAGCCTGAGGGCGGCTTCGCTTGTGCACAAGCTGCGAGATCGTCAACGACGAAACATATGCAAAAAATGATAGAGGCATTTTCACCGAAACCGTCGATAGTGCAATGTCTAAACGTCGAATAATCCTGTCCTTGCCAAATGAGCCCAGTGGTATACAGATGCGACCCGCGATATATGTTAGTAACATATTTATTGATAGAATTCAGTCATTACCTTTGAAAATATTTCGCGCTTGGCGCGACCATGGCATGACTATACACTGCACAGTTTCATGACATAATTGTTATCAATTTTGGAGCGTAGTAATATAAGTCTTGTTTACAATGGTACCTAATTCGGTTCGCTCCTATCGGACGACTAAAAAGGATATTCCAGTTGCCCGCGCAATGGTTCGTAAATCTCAAGTGTCCCTTTGGCCGAAAAAGTTGGCTACCCCTGATATCGATAAAATTAGACAATATACTTGTAAATTACAATTCAGTTGCATAGAGGAAGAAAATCGCAATATGCAGTTTCGCGATGCAGTCACTAATTGATGCAATTTTTGGAACTATACCATGATACTGTGACTGAGCAAATGCATCGGCTGGTTTTCTAAAATTATATAATTGATGTAAATCTAACCAAACGATGCTTCCCACTCGACAAAATCAAAAATATTTGTAGTGTAGCTTAGCTGTTTGGGTCGAACAAATGATTAAGAAAGACTGCAAGTCATAGTCCTTGAATACTTGACTAAGTACACGTAGACTAGATATAGGCTATGGTATTTGACTACTTACTAAATTTCATTTATGACCAATGTCTATTAGTAGTAAGAGTGTGTGTGCATGTAATCAGTATCGTGTGTAATAAGAAAATTAGTAAGTTCAATCTCTTTATTAGTTGCTGACTCATACACATGTGCAAGAGCTACACTTGGATTTTTTATCAACATTTTAATTATACAGGATTGGATATATGTCATATTTGAATGATTCATACATATTAAGATATTAGAAAGTTCATGTTATAAAAACTTATATAATATGAAAAAGGAAGGATATAATTCGAGCTGTGCCACAATGAAACAATTTTACATGCCATCGGTAATCATATATGTTTGCATATGTTTAATGGTTATATGATAGTCATTTAACCGTCACAGTGGCATATAATGTTCGAAGTACATTGGTAATACTGTTGGAGTCGGAGTCGGAGCCGGAGTCGGTGGTAAAATTTACCGTCTCCACAACCCTGGTCGTAACAATGCCCTCTGGAATAGTATGGCGCAACGCAGGAGTAAGTGCTGAGAGTGAGAGTGTGAATGCTCAATCGCTTGCGCAACAATGAACAATACACTTGCGGTGTGCACTGCTCCTCACTTGCTGCTAGACGGCATTAGTGCGTCAAAATATCGAACTCCGTTACAATGCAAAATTCGAGGCTAATTTTCGGGGTTCCGGGACCACGAGCCGAATTAAATTCTTACAAATCTTTTTTATTCTGTGTGAATACTGAAAAGTATAGCTTTTTTATGTTTTGTTTGCAGCAACACTTGCTAAAGGTGAATCTGTTGGTCAAACGTTCATCAACAGTTCAATTAAAGTCGATAGTGGAGACCATGTTAGTGGCGACAAGATTGTCTATAATTTATATAATATTAATATGGCACCAACTAATGTATCAGGTAAGTCATACTAATATTTATGTTCCTAGTTGTGATGTTTGTAATTTGTCTCATCGTTGCATTGGTTTTAAAAAATAGTCAAACGAAACGGATAGCGCAATCTTATTTGTGTTATTGCTCATTATTTGTACCTGGCCGACAGGGGTCAAATATTGTGGCCTGGGTTCAACCTATACAAACGAATATAGCACATCAATTAAGACAATTCAAGCAAAAAATGATATGACTTTGGCCTGGATTTGTCCTCACTTCGGATTTTTGCATCAAATGACCGTTATTTAATGTGACCACAAGGGACGCTTTAGCTAGGTAATAGTCTATGAGTAAACTCGTAGGCTACTACAGAATTAATCATTACTCATACTTCACATGGGTGAAACCTCATGACATGATATTGTTCCAAAGAGCTATTTACAGCTCGAGTACCGTATACCAGTGCTGCCAATTCAACCAAACGCCATTTCAGTATTCTGTTTTGATCATATGGTAGAAATTGAACAAAGAAAACTTGAATAACGGTGACCATTTTAATATCATATTCTGTTACCGTAAAGCAAAAGCTACATGGCCTAGTTTATATGAAAAATTCATACATAGAAGTGATGAAAATGTTTCCAAGCACCAATTTATACTTGATAAAATCTAAATTGTGTAAAAGGTCAGTAGTGTTTCGTGAGAAACTGTGGAAATATGAGTGGAAGTTTTGAAAACATCACCACTTGAGTAGTACAAAAACCAAAATCGTGATTGATTACATGAAAAAATAAGTTGCATGGTTTCTGACTAACTCTGAATCACCAATTCATGTGGTCAGGCCAAAAAAGGCATATATCACTATTCTTGATTTGGACAACTTTAATTCTAGTTACTAGTTTACTATTGAAGTCCAATATTTTACTTGGATCTGAATGTATTTTTCCTTGAGATCAATTTCAAAAACCTTCATTACCTTCAAGTCTCGAAGGTGACTCTTTCAAGAATGCTCCTGTTGGAGAAGGTGGGTAATTTTATAGTATTTTATGAGATAAGATATATGCTAAATGTGTATTTAACAATGGGACTCATTTTACATTTTGAGTCCACATCTTTATCAACCAATCAAAAGTGCCATTTCCCAACTCCCTATAACCACCCTAATTTCGTTTAAAGTATCACAAACACGGCTCGAACATTGTGAATAATACTAGTGACGAAACTAGCTGATCACAATGGCATCAAGAGACACTGAATTCACATACTCATTCATGTCCAATTGTCCATATTTGTTGAAGTGAATGCAAATTGGATAGACTAATTCGGTAATGACACTCTCATTCAGCGGTTCTGAAACTGTGGGGCGTGAAAGATACCAAGGGGGCTTGAGGCCCTCCGACAGTAATGATACATTGTCGGGGTATGAACCAATTTTGCTGTGCATACATTTGTTTATTTGCTACAACAGCGGAGATGTAGTTCTATGGATCAAAAATTGCAAAATGATTCTCAGCGCCCAAATGTTCCACCGAGAACAGCGGATCTTTTGCCGGCCCAACACTTGGATACAAGCTCTGCCTACTGCGGGTATAGGGCCTATATGTGAATATCCGCCTTCTCACAAAATATTTATTAACGTTCAAGCTTTGTTGCTTGATAGTATCATCGGCCACCACCGGGTGGGTGCAAAGACACACGACCTGGAGACCTTTGAAACATGCGATCAAAAACTCGGATGTTTTATTTTTTATTGAACTTTTTACTACTATCGAAGCTACAGCAAGTAAAAGAAGAATGTTTGGTCGCAACCTTAGAAATATAGAATAAAGATTAAGTCAAATGTTGGCAGAACACGACGCTTCGATACAGGCTCGAACTCATACATTTGATGGGACATAGGCTTACATATTGCCCGTAAATCGACATTGTGACTTCCAAATAGCTTGTTATTGCGATCAAATATCACAGGTCCTTATGATATACAGCCTCTTTGTATGTACGTGTGCTACTGTTGCAGAATGATTTGGATATGATATCATCGACCCCCAACACGCTGCAAATTTTGTAATTGAATTGCAAAAATCCACTTCAGGATGATATTGAATAACAAAAATATGTGTCTTCATATAGACTGATACAAGCCCTACTTTTCACAATAAAAGTGACTGCCGATTTGTTCGTATTAAAGGTTACAAAGAAAAATGTATACGTCGAGCGAAATTTATTTTATACCTCCCAAAACAGATAACATATGTCACATAAACTCCATAACTCGCTCAGTTCAAAATTATTTGCTTGCGAGGAAGGATTCTGCCACCATGCATCTGTACAATATTTCACGGAGTGTAATCATGGAAATATCATGGCGAGTTTTTCAAGTATTTCCGGTCCCAGTGTCTCATCGGTGTGAGGACGTTTGATACCAGAGTTCAAACTGACCAGAAGACAACTTCGAGTTAGAAGTAGGCTACTAGGTAACAGCTACAGCTATTTTTTCACTGGAGTACGTAGATAGGTGCAAGGTTGCGGTGCAGTAAGTACTTTCTTATAAGTTCATATCGTATGTTATGCATATGCCCTGTTAATCTAATCTAGAATGGTTAGACGCAGGGTTAGACGCGGAGCTGTTTATAATCGTAGACTATAGCCACTCCTAATATGCTCAATTTTACTCGTTTCCTAGAATGTAGCTCCTGCAGCAATGCATTTTGCGACAGGTCAAAAGTTCTCCTGCAAATGACTGATAAAGTTCAGTACGATAGATGCCTGTTGTTAACAAGCCATGTCCACATTTCTTAATTCTAATACGCTAGTGAAATGACAACTCATCAAGCAAACACTTTTTTTCGTGTTTTTCGTCAGTTTTGTGGCAGATGAAAAATCTACTTACTGAGCAATACGTGAATATGGATTTCTGCAGTCGCTAATAAATGCTCGAACCTCAAACTTCGTTGAATTGTAAATTATTTCCCCGTATTTATGGCATGACCAAATTCACATTTGCATGTTGAAAGCTGGTATGGGTGAAATTGAGGAACCTCGGCCGCTGCGATGAACTACCCACCACCAATGTTGACTTGACACCAATACTGAGTGGTATATCGCACATTGAAAATTATACATCGTAACACCGACTTCCTGAACTCATATTTGAAGGCAAATGTGATGGTGCCTATAATCCAGGGGTCAACCACGTGGTGCCCGCGGACTGCCGCGAGATCCAAATGAGTCCCCCGCGGTCGCTGTAGCAAATATTCAAATGAAAATCAAAGGTCGAAGTGGAGAACGATTCGATGTGAACAGCAGTTGAACATGGGTCAGTCGACCCTAACGAACATAAGACGCAGTTTTTGATCGGGGCGTTGTTCGTATTCGCCCACGCAGACGCTTAACGGGAATCCAGTTAATCCCGAGTCTCGACGCAGACATTGGTGTTTCGACGCGCACTGCGGATATGTAGCCTAACTGAATCCGGAGACGCTGGTGTGAGTTCCAGTGAGTGACAGTTTTTGTAGGTAAGGGGCGTCAACCCTGCCCAATGCTCTGAATGTCTGAAGTAATCCGACTGAGCACTGATACACGGTGGGAGTAACTGGTAACCCTTCGCATTAATCAGTACGTAAGTAGCCTACTCATGGTTTCAAAAAGATTGGTGACCGCTGCTATAACCTATTAGTTCTCATATATGGTACTGACTTCTCCGCAACTGGAATAGTAACTCTGATAAATTTGGAAATGGTTAGTATATTTATTACGAAGACTTAATTACAAATTGCTATAAAGGACGATTGAAATCTGATTCAAAAGAATATATTCTTTCATTCAGGTTGGAAACGACTTACTGAAACTTTGTACTTTAATAATAAAAGGCCTATAAAAGAAGGAGCAAATGTATTTGAAGGAAGGCAATATCTTACTCAAAGTTGGTGTGAAGTTGCAATCAAAATCGTCTACTGCATCCACATTAGAAAAGAAAGCTACGAGGAAGTGGCTATCCTACGTAAACTGGAACATCATCCCAATGTCATCAAGGTGTATGATGCCAAAGTGATGGAACAAGAGACTCTGCCTTTCATATATATATCCATGCCTCGTTGTCCAAAAACATTAATTGAAAGACGTCATCAATGAAAGTGGTCAGAAAAAGTTTAACTTTGATGAGTCCGGTTCATATGCCGAACAAATTGTCGAAGGAGCTGCATTCATCCATGACAAAGGAATTCAACATCGCGATATTAAGCCGGAAAATATTCTTATTGCAGTGGAAGGCCACTGCTTGATCTCAGATTTTGGACTGAGCAAAGAGATTCAGGATGGAAAAATTACAGTGACCATTAGCGAACCAATAGTAGGCACAGAAGGATACCAAGCACCTGAAATCCATGAGAAGCCTCCAAGATATTCTTACCGCTCGGACTCATTTTCTATCGGCGTAGTTCTCAGCATGCTATTTTCTTGTGGTGCCCATCCGTATGATGGACCAATCCCAGACTTTCATCGAATAAACATAATGCAGGACAAAGAACCCGACTTGACAAGTGTTAAAAAAACTATGCATCCATACCCAGAGAAACAGAAACAGTTGCTTCCCTTGATCCGAAAGTTATTAAGTCATGATCCCAAAAATCGCCCGCTACCCAAAGAAATGCTTCATGACCCATTTTTCAAAGGTAGGGAGATTTTAAAATGTTGGACTTTGGTATCGTGCTCTTGCAATTCACGGATTTCGCCTACTCTGTTAATTGACTATTATGAATTCTCAGTTGACGATCCCTGCTACACACATAACACTGGTCGACATTATTCAACTTTTTCTTCAGATCGAATAATTGAATTTACCTAATTTGACGATGCTGATTCCGACTCTGCCGTCAGAATTCGCTCATCACGTCACAATTTTATGCGAAAATCGAATGATAAGTTTAATAAAAAAACGGCTGTATTAAGGGCGCTGCTCGTTTAGGTCCGTATATGATACGAAAGTAGTATAGTAGATCGGTCGTGAGGTGGCAGGGGTTCTTATGGGCTCGCTGGTGACTCGCCGCGAAACTCGTGTTGGTGATTCGCCCTTTTCGACCCCCCCTTCCGCTGGTGAGTCGCCATTTGGTCTTATGGGTGCGGCCGTGATTCGCCCTTTCAGGTATAGGCTGCGTCGGTGACTCGCCGCGAAAACTCGTGTTGGTGACTCGCCTTTTTTACTATAGGCGGTGGCGGTGATTCGCCTGTCATGTATTCTTACGCGGTCTCTGGTGACTCGCCATGTGTTCTTATGGGTGCGGTCATGAATCGCCCTTTCAGGTATAGGCTGCGTCGGTGATTCGCCGTGGAAACTCGTGGTCGTGACTCGCCTTTTTTACTATGGGTGGTGGTGGTGATTCGCCTGTTATGTATTCTTACGGGATCTGTGGTGATTCGCCATGTGTTCTTATGGGTGCGGTCGTGAATCGCCCTTTCGGGTATAGGCATCTCTCGCACGGTGTTGAATATGTATCAGATAAGGTAAATAGTCACGTGATTGAACCTTAGTTAATGTGTATATCCCAAATTATTAAATATGACCGATTCGAGTTAATCCCAACGTTTACGGTGATTACGACTTCAATATATCGTTATTCTTATGGCGGGGGTGACATGCGGCTATTGCGTCTTATGGATGCGGCGGTGATTCGTACTTTCGGGTGTAGACTGCGAGTGGCATGTCGTACTTTTAGCAAAAAAGGGTGTGAAATAGTTTGCTAAATCTAAGAATCACTCGCTTGGTAATATTTTGGTAATTAGTTTGCCGCAGAGCCGACGTAGACGGCGATTCAAATATCGACAATAGCTGAGTTCACATACTAACACTTCAAAAAGGCGTGAAATATTTGTAAAATCCTACGATCGCCCACAAGATAACACCTCAGACATAAACATCTTTCGCGGCTTCGTGTCATAACCATACCGATCGCTCACACGGTGAAATTTTAGTAATCAGTTTGTCACAGAACTTGATTTCGCTGGTAAGATTTAACAAGTAACGAATAACAGACCGCCAGTGTCGGTAACTTGAATAGCGACAAATTGTCACTTATTTCCGCTCTAACCCTAATCCTTTGTGAAGTGAACGCTTATTCAAAAAGGTGTGAAATAATTTTAAAATCCTACGACCTCACAGGGTAATGCTTCAGACAAAGCGATCCGTCATGCCCGCTCACAAGGTAATATTTCCGTAATTAGTTTGTCACAGAGTCGTCGCAGACGGTGATTCGTAAACCAACAATTTGACACTTTCTGGTATGGTCGCTATATGTTTTTGACACTTTGTCCGTGTTTGACTTTAGTTGTATGATAAGAATCATGCGAATATTCAAGCAATGTATCAATTGAATGAAATGAAACTTACTACACAGCTCAAGTTGATTCGTATTTGAATGTGTTGATCCGGTACAATTCTAATTAATTTGAGAAATCTTTTTAACGTGATCTTTTGATTCGACCGTAACCTGAATATTACTGACGCCGACTTTCAGTCACATTGAATTATTCACACATTCCACGCCGCTGTTTTAACAGTTATAGAATCAATACCAACTATCTCTAACCCGATAATATTCAATCATTTTGGTAATTTACCAACTTTAAATCCATTCGCGGATGTACTAAAGGTAAATCCAAATAATCCAAAATGAAATATTCGGACTTTGACATAGCCTGAATTGAAATAGATTGACAAACATGACTACCAACTTCCCCGCAGTCCCATTTCGATATTATATGCACATTGATTTGAAACAAGTAATGAAACATTGCAACTCTATTCACGATCCCGCTTTCCGTTTGTCAAAGAGATATTTTAACATCTTACCATACTCAAAAGAATTCTTCACAACATTAACAATTGTTAAAAATCTAGTTTTCACTTACTTGATTATATCACTACAACTCACAAATTTTAATTCATCCTGGCTGTATTCGTATGATCGGTCTTTTTTATTCGATTGTAAAGGCCGTTACTATTCTGAAGACAAAGTATTTACTAATCGGTACATATACGATTTGACTTGGACATATTATATTTTGAGTATACGAGATTTGAATGTCCAAACAATAACTGAGAATTAATTTATCACAATTAAATCCGTATATTACAGCGTAAAAGATATCGGGGTGTCAGCAACTCTGTACGGTCGTAGTTACAACCACATTAACTAATCTACCCAGGCAACTCGTCATGATCATTCCTGAAATCAACACAAACACGACCACTGACTTGAGTTAACCGCGAAACAGCATCAAGTTTTAAATCCGCTTGCAGCTGACGGATTATTCGAATGCATCGATGGAGAATATTATTGAACTCGTCGGTATTGTTACTTCAACAAATTACGCCGACTGCGAAAGTTAATATCGAATGGTAAGACTTGATCACATATTTGTTGATCACAGACATGACAAAAAAAAAAACATTACCGAGGTTTTATAAACTATAGTCATATTACTCTACACATCTATCAATATCAAAATGCCAGTCATCCAATTTTTCTACTAAAGTAACATTGCACTTTCGGATTCGGTATAGTCATACAAATTGTATTAAATCCAACATCAAAACAGAAGGACTTTTTAGTTTATTGAAATCAAATCATTCGTCTTCGACTTGTGCTTTTCTAGATTGCACGCAATAATTCGTTACGAACGAGCTGTAACCAAAGTTAAGAATTCTTTGTGTCCACAGATATAGAAGATGAATATAGCTAACACAATCGCGAATCGATGTTTCAGAGTATTTCACGGATGTAATAAACTTGTTAGTGTCGCCTATCTAAAAGTATGCATGCGTTCGATTTCCATACCGACTGTTGCGATGTTTAGGATTCGTTTACAATGACCAAGAGTGAGGATTTAACATCAATGTCGTTACTGGAGGTATTCACAACAGAGAATCGAAACATTACACAGTGTGAAAATATATCTTTGATATCAAAGCACTATCCCAAGTACACGATTAATACTCAACTCCGTTCACACTTTCTATAGAACGTGCTAAATGTAAAATATCACGAGGTTGCACTCTAAGACTTTGATCATTACAAAAGTAAATTGAATATGTTTGCTCGACGCATTCAATTCAACTAGAAATGTCTAGTGCACAACAATCGTAATATTAAGGAAGTACTTGCTACACTGTAATTCACTAAACGTGTTTTGCATTGTTGTTCATTTGTAGCATTGATTGAAATTGAACCCTCAAATAATAATTCCCGACACGAAACCAAACCGCTGAAAGTCGTTACCAACACAAAGAAACACTTTGTACGATGTTTGCCAAATGTACCCTATGGCTAGGTGTACTAGAATTATTTGTGTAACACATACACCGACAATGTAATCGAAAATTTTTCCGTTGTCATTCGCTAAAGTAAATGCCATCACAATACTCTGTCACTAAAGATCTTACTTGTATCTGATTGAATCACCGATAATTAACTCGCTAAATCAAACCATGAGGAAATTTCACTCACTCATCAGATATGAAACAGCGTCGCTTAATCGGTGTAGATCGTTTTTCTAAATGCAAATCATACCTGACCAACAGAAAACAATTTTCACTCACCTTGTAATGAAACCAAGTGGCGGACCTTCGTTCAATATTTCGTTTGTGTCAAATACTTTGCAATAAACACACTGGAGTGGTCGAGCTTTACATCAGCAGACTGTAATCTGTAAATCAAGCTTACATCCGACTTGTAACTGTATCGTTTACCTAACCGAGTTGTATGCACAGTTTGATATTTCTTGTTATTTGGTAATTGCTGAATATACAACTTCGAAATACTCCCTTGAACGTAATTTCCACCATCGTGATAATCGAAGTACATTTGTGTCGAATTCGTAACAGCCGACTATGACATGATAAATTTTTGACAAGTTATGCTTGGAAGATTGGTGGTATATCACGAAAAATAATTACCGCTCATATTGATACTGTTATCCATTGTTCGGTATTTTCAAACGAGTAAAATTTATTACTTGAGTAACTCCGCTTAATGCAAATGTAAACACAACCGTCTTTCAACATCACAAAGACATCGATACAAAGTATACAATCAAACGCAACAAGTTTTACTTTTGTAGGTTGTGTATGGAGTATGGTTATCCTGCATAAATCATTTCTTACCAAAGCCATATGAAATATATTCATGTTACACGAAAATATTCACTCATGCTACAAACCTGTACAATGATTGGTGGTGCTTTCAAACTGTTTCGATACCTCAAGAACTTTATTGCTGAGT
>ATSW01010852.1:0-12454 GCA_000444245.1 Botryllus schlosseri
GTCTCAGGGGACGCCCCAAGATCATGTGTTGAAATGCAAACAACGAAAATCACCCAAAGGTAAGTACGTCATTCATTTAAATTTTATTTTCTGTCCAATCGATTTATGCAGCATCTCGAAATCCATTAATTAATCGAATTCATGTGTCATTGCTTCCTTCTGCTACAGTCTCTACAGACTTGTACAAACTATCAATATAGTAAAATGACAGTCAATGGTCAACTAACTATTTTTTTTTTAATAGTTCTAGTTCTAGTGTATTTTGAAAACTGATAGTTTCCGGACAAATAGGAAAGACATGTCTTTGTTTGGCGTGAATCATTATACCGGTGTTCCAGAGTGGAATTGGTGGCAACTGGCAATGTCATGCAGAACTTTCTGTTTAATTACTCAATTATTCTATGCAGAAAAGCTCTCATCACGCAGGATTTATTTCAAAAAAGGAACCGAGATTCCATAGGGGTCGGTGTTCTGCTGTGGCTGTGTGATGTTCTTGCAGTTGCAATGCAGCCATTGCTAGCTCAGACCTCAGAGTCATGACTACTAACAGTGGGTAGCCACTAGCCCAGTTGCGGCTATTAGGGATAGAAACCCCTCCCATTTTCTTCATCATCATCATTGGTTTATTAGCAATTTTATCAGTTCAATACACCACAAAATGCGATACAAAGAAAAGATAGGAAGGTATCGAAGCGACTTGGAGTACCGTAGTCTATGGAATCAGACACCCACCTTGGCCTAGGCGATGTAAAGAGGAGGCATATGCACTAGGGGTCGGCATATGCACTAGGGGTCTTCGAAAATGACTTTTTTTCTCAAATCGTACTGACTACTTGATAAAATTGTTAGGTTACCTAATTTAAGCCTACACACCAAATTTGGTTCAATTCCAACCAGTAGCCGCATTGCTACAGGAGAAGAAAGTTTCTATTTATTATATAAAAATAAATAACAAAAAATTTGAAAATTTTCTGTTCACCCCATGAAAGTGTTAGGTTGTGTATAGAAACGATGTTCATCAAATTTGGTTCAATTTCAACCAGTGAAAGCGGAGTTATTGCCGTCGAAAAATTTGGATTTGAATAAAATAGTAGCCTATTTACGGTGGGCGCCACTATAATAAATAATTAAAGAATTGGTCACCGTAAATGCTATTTTATTCATGATCCAGATTTTCGACGGCAATAACTCCGCTTACACTGGTTGGAATTGAACCGAATTTGGTGTGTAGGCTTAAATTATGTAACCTAACAATTTTATCAAGTAGTCATTACGATTTGAGAAAAAAAGTCATTATTGAAGACCCCTAGCATGTACACTGAATGTAAAGTAAAGAAGATAGTGTAGAAAAAAGCAAGCGACAAAAATGGGGTGCCATGTCATGGAAGGCGAGATCGATAGGTCAGTCGTGGTCCGGTAATCTTGAGGATGGACTAGTATTCAATTAGTAGTAATTGCTTGTAGCGGAGCTTTAAAAGTTAGTTCTAGTTGCGAGTTTTGAAAAGTTTGTGGTTTTAGTTCTTAAACTTTGTGTTCCACATTCTGCAAATCTGATAGGCCTAGTAAGTTCAAGTTTGTTGATCGATACCTATCTACTATGTAGCTTGTTGAGTATGTTTCTTTTTTTGCAGGCAACTGCTTGGAGGGTCTCAATTGTCAGTCGAGAATGGCATCACATTTCCAATTGTTTCATCATGAGTCAAAACCTATTAGCCCATTGCAAAGCTCACAAGTTTTTATTGATCTCACTGATAGTCAGGCTTCTTCGGAAGAATTTTCATCGACACCCGTGCCTACTCCGAAGCAACGATCCACATCGAAATCAAGTTTGAATTTGTCTTCCCGAAAACGCAGCCCCTGGGTTCGGAAGACGCCGTCAAAACTTTCAAAACAAGGAAAATCGTGTAAAGTTGAGAAGCCTTCTCCTAGTCCGAAGAATCCCTGGACCATCACAAAAGAACAGCGGAAGAAGACTCGAAAACCACTCATAAAATTGCAGGATTCCGACGTGATTGACCTGACTCAAGTCAACGACACCGGAATCACAGCCCAAACCGCCCCAAACAGTTCATCTCAATCGGAAAACATCTGGACAAATTTGTGTGCGTCTAGATTTGAAGATAATGGAGAACAATCTTCCAGTGGTGTAAAGCGACCTTTGTTGTCGCAACATGACAATTTTGCGGCAAATAAACGTTTCAAATCTGATCTCTCATCGGAGGAGTCGCATAGCGGCATTGATTCTTCCGTAACCCGTCAGGAAAGCGTCTCAGATTTTGCACACAAGAGTCTGTTTGTTGAATCGAAACAGCCGCCCTTTCCTGAATCGTTAGAGACTCTAGACAGCGAAGATTTCACGACGCCCCCACCCAAAGGACCTGGCTTTACGCCGATGATTCCAATTAAAAAAACTATCCCTTCTGAAAATGAGTCCCAAGTTGAGTCCGAGGAAGAGGATTTATTTGCCATGAGCCCACAAGATTTCGGGGTTAACGACGGTGACCCGGTCCCCATGTCGCCCATCTTTAAGGAAGACTCTTCCCTAATTAACCCCAAAAACGTGACCGACCTAGCAGACAGCTTGGATTTATCCGATGAAGATGATTTACCGGTGTTTTCAATAAGTCAACGTAAAACTGCTAAAACTGCTGGCAACCCACTGTTGCCCACGGTTGACGAAGATTTGACTCAAATTAATCGCAAAAACTCTGATACCGACCTAACCGAGGGCTTGGAATTCTCTGATGAAAAAGATTTGAAGGTATTTTCAACGCGCACTGGCGAGGAAGATTCGGCTCGAACTGATCACAAAAACTCTGACGCTGGTCTCACGGAAGGCTTGGAATTCTCCGATAACGAGCAAAGCCAGAATGAGAACCCAAACGATGAGACGCATGAAAGTCCACGTAATTCTTTTCTCCCAGAAGACGAATTCGATGATTGTTCGATTCTTGATTTTGCGAGCACAGGTCAGGTGCCTTTCACGGGCCCGCCTGACGCCATCTTCTCACAACAACCTATCTTGAAGAGTAAAGGGTCAGATTCTACCGTGCAATCCAGTGATAATCAAAATGGCCAACCTGAGGAGAGAGATTTCAATAACAATCCATTGCAGCATGATTCAGCAAACGGTGATATCGCATCTCCGAAGAAATGCAATGATCAAGTGGAATGTTCTGCATTGGAAGGTCCCTGTAAAACAGCAGATTCGACTTTACAAGAACAGACTTCAGCTGAAAGGCAGAATTTGCCTTCTGCAGAGATTTTAAATTATGGAAAAGGCAAAGAAATGTCTGAGAAATCTGACAATGATACTGAGACATATCCAGCTTTGTCGTGGCCTTCCCCACTAAAGGTCAGAGTGGTTCAGAGGCACCCGGGCCGTAAATTGGCCTTTGAAGGGGCTGAGACTGAGAATGTGGATACGGCTAAGCTAAAGAATGGTGAGTAAGATAAGATATTACTTATTTCAACTGGTTCAATTCACAGCAGTACACGCCAAAAGAAGCATATATTTTCTGTACCGGTATTAAAAAAAACTCATGTCTCGCTATTCGACTCGATCATTAGAAATATTACTCTTCTGCCTGTCTGCAAAGCAAGGCCCTACGTTATGTACACATTACACTCTGTGGAATTTGTAATTGTTATTGCAGGCGATATTGGTTCGATGCTGTTCGGATTGAAGCCTGTCGTGAAGGAGAAGCAAAAAACTTTGAAATCCATCTCGAAAAATCAGAAAAGAGGTGAGTTTTAGAGCTAGTAGTCATTTGAAGAGGAGCTTGTAGCGGGCCTTGCAGCCCGAACCCGACAATGTGTTATTACCAAGCCTTTAGTTACAATTTTGGTTGCATAAGATATAACGAGTGATACTCAAATTCTCGTTTCAGAATCGAATCACTGCGACAGGGTTATAACCAAGTCACAACGTTCCGAGTCACAAGTCAATTTGACTCGAGTCAAGTCGGGTCATTTTCAATTCACCACCGGGTCGAGTCCGAGTCATAGTGTTAAGACTCGAGTCCGAATCCAAGTCATTGTGTTTACTGTTCAGTATTCACTTCAAGTCAGGCTCAACTCACTTCTGTAAAATTCTTGGGTGATATTGAAGGCCAGGTGTTCATAATATACTCATTTTCTCACTTTTATTCAAACAGATAAAAGACAGTTTCTAGGCTTGTACAAACTACTCATTTGGTGAGTCGATAGTAAACTAACTAACGTTCTTTATTAGTAGTTCTAGTTCTTATTGTAGATTTTTCAAATCCAGTAGTTTTAGTTCTAGATTCGGATTTAGAAAAGTGAGTAATTCTAGTTGCAGATATTGAAAAGGGAGTAGTTCTTGTTACAGATTTGGAAAATTCAGTAGTTCTAGCTCTAGTTCAATCCTAGTTGCGGATTTTGAAAAGTGAATAGTTTTAGTTCTAGTTGCGCGTTTTAAAAAGTGAGTAGTTCCAGTTCTAGTTGCGCTTTTTGACAATCCATTAGTTTGTATTGGTCTGCAGTAATCATCTCAATATGCGAGTTTCTGTTGCGCGCTCCCTGTATTAGTAACGATATTGTTGCAGGTAATTACGTGAGGCAATGTCCTTTCTACAAGAAGATCGAAGGCACAGATATTGCGGTCGACGCGTTCAGTTACGGCACCGTGCCTGGAATCGGAAATTATTTCCTCACTCACTTTCACTACGACCACTACGGTGGTCTTGACAAGAATTGGAAACACAAGATTTACTGTGGAAAGGTACGGTAGCGTTTGTTTTCCTCAATAGAATACATGCCCAGTGTCCAGGTGAAGACATAGTTTTTTTCCACATTCTATTCGAATTGGAATTACTGATTTCGCGAAAACTTGGAGATTGGATTCAGTTCCTAATTAGAAACAAGCACGACAGAAATCAAGTTTACTTCATAGCAAACCAGAGTTCAATCTCACAAGCAATGACAAATATCTGTCTACCAGGCTTGGCTTGTTTTTGACAATGCAGTCCTCCAAATATTAGATTTGAATTACAATGAGATCATGAAAGCATTTGACGAATCAAATTAGATTACAGGCCTTTCACTTTGATTAGTATGATTATATAACTAAAATTATCTAATTATCCAATTCTGGATCCGACTTCGTCAACTTTTGGCTGGTCAAATTTTCAGCTTTTCCAGATTAAATTATAGCTATAAAAATGTTTTGCGAATTGCATTAGAATTGGAAGTCCTGAAGCAGCGATAACTTGGAAATTGTATCCAACTTTTATTCTCATAAGCACGACAATGACAAATGTCTGTACGCCGATCTGGTCTTGTTTCTATTTATACAGTTCTGCTGTAGGAAAACCAGAAATTAGATTCAAATTAAAATGGGATCTTAGAAACCTTTCAAAAAATTAGATTACAATTTAAGGTTACCTGCATTCTGCTCTGACTAGTCTAGTTACTATAGGAAAAGATCTCTCATTCTCTCTCATATTACATACCTATTCGCATGCCAGGGAAGGCGAGAATAACTGTTTCTCTTTTTGCCCGTAACGCAGGTGACTGGCAATCTCGTGGTGCAAATGCTGCGATTTTGCGAAGACCTCGTCGTAAAGCTGCCAATGTGGGAGGAAGTGAAAGTGGCAGATGGAAATGTGACGGTCACGCTGCTTGATGCAAATCACTGTCCGGGTGAGATGCATTTTTATGACTTGTCACTAGGGAGATTATTTCTTGACTAGAAAAAAAATTTGAAATTTTTACAATTTTTGAGTATGAAAATAATGCCCGGGTAAGACATTTGGTGAGGAAATTCCATTCCATCTGTGCATTTTGATGACTAGCTAACACGATTATTATTTGGCCTGAAAATTAAGACGATTTTACTTAGAAATTTATAATTTTGGCAATGTTTGAATATACAAAATTGTCCATGTGAGACATTTGGCAAGAAATTCCATTACGTCCATCGCATTTTTAAGGCTAGGCCTAATTAACGCTATTATTTTTTGACTGGAAAAAGTGATATTTTGATGATTTTCGAATATTCGAAAAATGTCCAAGTCATGGACAATCAGTGCAGCGATTATTTTTCGGCCTCAAAACGTAATGGTCTTACCTAAAAATTCATCATTTTGACAATTTTCGAATGTTAAAAAATGTCCTGGTGAGACGCATTTTGATTACTAATCACTGACGTGGGAATTTTTTGTCTATAAACAAAGTTTTACCTAAAATGTGACTTTGCAAAAGCCTTACCGGACGGGCAAGAACGTAAAACTTACTTGGCTATTCTGGAAGAGAAATGCGCAAATTAAGAATCACAAAAACTGATCAATACATTTGTCTATCATACATCAAGTATCAACACCACAAACGGCTGCAATCAACCTACAGCTAACGCAAAATGACCTTTTTACGACCCTGATTTATGACACGCAATAACTAGAAAATAGGACATTTGCAACAGTATAAAGTAGGCCACACGTTGTAAAATTTATGCAAAATCAAAAGTTCACTGACAGTGCAGCCTATAGAATCCAGTTTGTAAACGAATTGTCTTAGTAAACAACAGGGTTGTAACCGAGTCACAAGTCAATTTCACTTTTGTAATTTTGACTCGAGTCACGTTGAGTCATTTTCAATTCATCACCGAGTCAAGCGTAATAGTCATAGTGTTGAGCATAGGCGCCGACTTACGAGGTGGCGCAGCCACCTCGTGACCATATTTACGAGGTGGCGGCCACCTCGTACAAAATGCCCAAACGTCCAAGTGATTTGTGACCAATAATTCATAATCAGGCGAATCGACGCGACCTCCTTAGAGACGTCGAGTTCGATACGCGGGTGTGCCAGGCGCGAAGCGAAGCCAATGGGCTTTCGGGGACCGAAACCTTTTGAAACGCGAAACCACGTCATTTTGAAACGACCATTCTAACTCTAATATTCAGTTGCAATTCAATAATTGCATTATCATTGTTCCGCGGGTCGATTTACGAAAAGCATGTTGTCAATTAGTGAGAAGATTCTGAGATGATCCCCCGCTGAGATGGTCGCGAAATTAGGTCATTCATTCCCGTGCGCGTGGCAATCTTTGCTAGCCCGATTTATCGCGTCTCGAACAAGCCTGCCTCTGCAATAGGCCCAGTTCACACTATACCATCGCTTGCCTGCGCAATCGCATCTGTATAGGAGGCTTCGGCCTGGCGTACACGATATCATCGCTAGTATATACATGAGCAATGAGCTTGAGCATCTGCGATAGGCCTGGTGCGAAAGATACCATTGCTGGCTTACCTATCGCATCTCGGACCTAGCATGCTTTGGCTTCTATCTCTCGCTGGTTTGGAGACAATGCGGTCGAGTTTACGCTAATTAATGATTGTTTTATGTTACATTGATTAAAGAGCGACATCGCAAAACTGAATAACGTCTAATCGCAGCAAAGAGACTTTAACGTGTGTAATTGATTCCCGCTAATACTTGAACGTAACGATCAGAAGATGCGTATCATGGCTTGAGTTCTAAAAGACTACACAGGTCTGAACCACCTGAAATCAGTGCCGTCAAGTTCGGAAATTTTGATTTGTCAAAACTGTCATTGAGGCTGCGTAATACGCGCGCGTATTTAATTGTTCACCAGAGATCAGGGACTCTCTAATTGACAGCACTTCCGGACTCTTTGGCAAGCTTATCATACGCGTAAAATCGTCAACATGAACACCATCCTAGATCTCCTCTTCCGACCATTCGCCCAAATAGACGATCTGCTTTTCTAACATCTATGTGCGCCCACATTCGTTTACAAAACCATTCTCAAGCTAGCTAGCTTCGTGCGATAGTCTTCGTAATCGGAGCACGAAATTGGAGGGTGTGTTGGTGTGTTCCTCCAAATTGGAATTCATTTCTGCGCATATTCGTTTCTCTAAGAAGGCTTTGCCAGTGAGATTAATCGAAAAATGCAGCAATACAGCTTAAAAACTGAAATAATGAGAAAACAATTGACGCGACGAAAGCTACTCAATACTATGTCAAACTCAAAACCCATTGGTAGCCGGTGAATTTCTATTGATAAGATCGCGGCATGCGCACGGAAGTGGAATTAGTTCTAGCCCAGGGGTATCCAACCAGCGGCCGTAGAAGGAAATTTGTGCAGCCGTCAACACGTAATTCAATTAGTATGTGTTCGCGGCCATCGACATGCAAATTGAATTTACGAATTGACCGATGTACTCCTAAAATGCTTCGCGAACGTAAATCGGAAATGTACCAATGCCGCCAAAATCGCTGTTTTAATCGACAAACAATTGCCACGATGAAAGCTAATCAACGCGAAGCCAGAAATCGCAAGAGACAACTATTGATTGGCTGCGCGATTTCGCGTTTGTAATCATCATTATAGTCTGCTTGAAACCTCATGTTCGAGAGTTGTCATGTGTTAATTGCGAACTTGCCAGGCCAGTGCGTAGCGTATTTAGTTACTCACATCACAGTGCATTGCGCGTGAATAACATTGATACAACTCCAAATTCTCAGTGACGTAAATTCTGATTTCTGTTAGGTGCATTCCGCTGGACAAACTAGTAGCGGAGTTATATTTTCGTACGATCGTACTCCTAGCGTTTTAAGATTCCATTTAATATCTCGACTGCATGGTTTGATATGAATGATCACAGGGCCGGTATTAAAACGCCACACGAATAGTTTAACGCTGCACGTAAACCAGCGTAAAGTGCGTTTTAGAGCGACGATGACGTCATCGATATGGAACAATTATGACGTCACAAGACTTCGCCACCTCGTAAAAAAATAAAAGTCGGCACCTATGTGAGTGACGATATGATTTCGGCCACCTTCGAGTTTTGCGTTGCCTGAAAATTTATATATTACCAGGATTTGTTTTTTTCTGGATCATGAGAATGTTTAGGAACTTGGCTCCGCGGTCCGAAAAAGTAATCTGACGGACCCCAAAATGACATCGGACCCTAGTTTGAGAACCACTGAGCCAGATAATTCCAGATTTCCAGTTGTGTAATGAGATGAATTCATGCAAAACGCAGGTATTCCAATCATAACACTGGCCAACAAAAAAAAACTTGGTTTTGAGTGCCAAAGATATTTTAATGGTTTCTAGGTATGTTTGGGCTGCTGAGTCCGAAAACGACATCCGTCTCTTTGAGTTGGCTTTACTTTTTGGGATATCAATATTTTCAATTGATTTTTATTTATATTATTCAATCGTCGTAAGTAGAATACTTGGATTTACGCAAATTTTTGCCTCACTCTGAGGAAGAACCCAACTCAAAGACAAACCGGCCCTCGAACATTTTTACTGCAAAGTAATCGAAAGGGTTTAACTGAAAATTGAGGTATATGACCGATTAGCGCGCTTTGGCAGCTTACAAACTGAACTTTGAGCGTTACTGAACGTAGCGTTTGGGCTTTGACGGCACCTGTTTTTGATTTACAAAAATATGTTGTTTACCGCTAATATCACGTAATTTTTATAATTTTTGCTTGATTTTCAAGGCTCTTTGTGGTGACGATTGCGTTTGCAACGATATCGTTTCAGAAATAGAACAATACTGTATGCGCACACTTGAAGAGACAGATGTGAACTCATTGAAGTTGTAGTATATAAAGTGAAATTTACCTATGCCCAAATTTGATTATTTTGAGCACTTTACCTACTAAAAATGTGGATGATCTCAAAGAATAGGGTATATTCGGAAAAACGAATGTTATTTTCAGATTCAGCGACACAGGAATGTCCTAAAACCGCAGTACACAAAGATTCGTAGTACGCAAAGAACATTTTACCTATGTATAAAGCACTTTTCGAGCCAAAAATATGGAATATTTAAAAAATCGAGCTAATTCAGGAAAATTATGTCATTTTTTGATTCCGCGACCCAAAAATACACCAAAACTGTTGAAACTTTCTTGACACCAAAATGTGCGTCGACCAGTGTAATCTAATAAGTGAAATATTTCTATGCCCCCATCCTAATTCCAATTTAATTTCTGACTTTTCATTAATATGCTACAGGAAAACTGTAGAGCACAGATTGGTGAACAGACATTTCCAATTCTCGTGCTTATGATAATCGGTCTTTGTGAATCCCGTAGCTCAATTCTGATTTGAATGGAAAAGACTGTAGCTATAACTTTACTTCTAAATTTTTTTAGTTGTCTACAGCAGCTGCTAGTCATAGCAACAATGGAACAAGTCAAGTGACTTCGATTGAAATAAAAAAACAACCTTCTTCGTGGTGATGGTGGTGGTGTTCCATCGGTACCGCTGGAATCGTGGCTTCTCCGTTCATAACCGCGTCAACAGAATCTGAGCGAAAAAAAAATCAGAGATACCCAGGGTTGTAACCAAGTCACAAGGCTCCGAGACACAAGTCAATCTCGTTTTTATAGTTTAGAATAGAGTCAAGTCGAGTCATTTTCAATTCACAACCGAGTCAAGTCCGAGTCCAAGACAGCGCGCAGAAGGTCGAGTCCGAGTCATCGTGTTGATTGATCAGTTTCCAGTTAAAGTCTTGTTAAACCCACTTTTTATAACTCTGTCTGGTGATATCGAATGGTTCGCATTCATAATATACGGTACTAATATTCCTCACTTTTAGTAGTTTCTGGTGGCATTTTCAAGTACCAGTACCAATAGACGAAATCCAAATTGTGTGGTTACTTTACTATTCTTCGAAATGACATTGAAATAATCTTGGTCTTGGTCGGTCTTGGCCGTCTGAGTCTCGCCTCATGTGACTTGTTTCTAGTCATGCGCAATGACTCGAGTCCAAGTCAAGGCGATACACAAATTCTCTCGAGTCGAGTCGAGTCATTTTCGTATTTTGATAAAATGACTCGAGTCAAGTCGAGTCATCAGAAAATCGTGACTCGAGTCGTTACAAGCCTCGAAAAACCTGTTCCGGAAGACAAAGAATCGGGTTACCTTGTCCCGCGTACCCCGGGTAGGGGGCCAGATCGTCGGCAGTGTCTGGAATCTCGACGTCGACGTTCATACCCCAACAGTCGAGGTTTTGACGGATGGCGTTCTCGTCGGAGGTGTAGAACATCAGGTACAAGTTGCACATTTCATCCGATGAAGTAGCCCTTGGAGAAGATATTTGGAATAAGGCGGATGAACAGAAGTGCTCGAATACAGCAGCCTATTAGGACTTGAGTCAGGTCGAGCATTCGATTATCACTATTCATGATGTCACGAGAGTTTGATGCATGTCAAAATTATAAATATGTAGGCCTACTTTTTACAGGGTTGAGGGTTGTAATGACTCGAGTGCGACTCGACTCGCGATTTTTTGGTGACTCAAGTCTTAGTTTGATTGACTCGACTCGAGTCATTCTGCATGACTCGAACCAAGTCATATGACTCGAGACTAGGACGGCCAAGACAAACACTTGTAACTTCAAAGAATAGTGTCACCACAGTATTGGTATTTCGTCTATCAGTCCTGATACTTGGAGAATTGGGCCAAAAACTGATGAAAGTGACTATATTATGAATGCAAGCCATTCTATGTCACTTGAGCAGAGTTGATAAAAGTGGGTTGAATCGGACTTGACTCGGTAATGAATTGAAAATAACTAGACTTGACTCGAGTCAAAACTATAAAAGTGAGTTTGACTTGTGACTCGGAACCTTGCGACTTGGTTACAACCCAGATACAAACCATCGAGAGGTTATCACGCGACATATTTTGCAAGAAATGTGCTGGATCCATTCACTCAGAATTGCTCGGGGCCGTATTTTTGACAACTCTGGTATACAGTTTTCTTAGCATCACTAGGCCTGGAACACTCGCTCCTTACTTACCTGTAAACCGCCATTTCTCCTTGTAATTAGGAAGAAATTTATGGCATTACTCCTACCTCTACTAGAGCATCAACTATACCCACTTTGTTGACCCCAATGCCAATAAAACCGGTCAAGGACTTACCCCGCCGTGACACGAACGTCTCTTGTGTTGTTGTAATCGCATTGCGCGATCACAATGTCTCCTGAACTGAGGATGATTTCACCCCCAACGCGTGGGTAGAACGACTGGGGCCACTTCGGGTTCCCTTTTCCGATCATTTTGTACGCGTTGTCACGGTAACGGTACCCAGTGATGACGTTCGCTGGAAAGATTATGGCGTTCACAAATAGTAATACTGACTAAAAACAAAAACTGACTTGGATAACTAGATATGCTAATTCTAGTACTCAAATGAGACTTATAAGAGCGGAATGCCGATAATCTAATTCTGCTATAATTTGTTAAATCTTTCTATGCTCTAGTTTAAATTCGAATCTAAATTATGGCATCTCTGAAAATGCTACAGGGGAATACAAGCCAAGCTGGAGTACAGACATTTGCTATGCTCATTAGGGCTTCTCAAAAATGACGTTTTTCCTCAAATTGTACTGGCTACTTGATAAAATTGTTAGGTTACCTAATTTAAGCCTACACAC
>ATSW01010853.1:0-12259 GCA_000444245.1 Botryllus schlosseri
ATCTTGTTTTTTTTAAGCCATGAAGTCACTAATACTGAATTGTGACGTCATAGTGGAATGACATTGACAATTGAAAATATAGGGTAAATATTTAGCTCCTTTGACGAAATATCTGTACTATTAATTTTGAACCGTCTATTCTCAGGGTTCCAACCATCCCATATCGATATACGTCGGTTATATCGCGTGGTAATTGTCCGTAGGCCCATGCAGCATGTTTTTTGGAAAGTATTTACACAAATATGGCATAATTTTACAACTTGAAAAAGCACAACTTTTTTAAAAAGCTTTTATTTCAAAATACTGTTTGAAATATGTTTTAAACAAATTGTTTTAAAATACCGTTTGTTTTAAATGCAACTCTACGTTTAACAGTGCCCTATCGACGGTACATGCCCAGCATAGTTTCATTACAACGGTTCGTGTAAACGAGAAAATGTTATTTGCTTGGGCCAGTCCTGGTTTTTATGTATAGTATAGCAATACCGTCACTTCTTTGATAGTGTACTCGATACCGTATTCAGTCTTACGACTGACTGAAACGATACATGCACGTTGACTCGCTCTGTGGATTAAGACACAATTGCGTACCGGGTTACAACATTTATATGACTGCGTCCGGGTTTTAGAACTTGTGCGAAACAGTATAGTGAATTCATGTGGCCGACAAGAGTTAGTGCTATACGGAAAATGGGTAGTTTGGAAAGAAGGACAACGCATTACTGGAAGTGTGTGTATGAGATATGAACCCTGATGTGACCGTAGAGTAGGGATGGTGTGAACGTGCGGTTCACGTTCGCGTTCTGTGTGTGAACTTCAGAAATTTAAAGGTTCCCGTTCACAAACGAACCTTGGTAGGTTCTGTACAGTGAACCTTTTTCATATATACCAATTTTAACTGCATTATAACATCTTTGGTTGAAATATTTTGCATTTCAACTGCGGGCCACTCTGTGGCAGCATAAAAATCAACACTAAAACGAACATGTACCTTGACAATCTCAATAATTTTACTTGCTTTGTTACAAAATTTCGCTCGAAATATCCAGCATTCCGTTTGTGAATATTTAGTGACTCTCAGCTGGGAGCTTGAACCTCAATCACTCAACATCAAGAGCGAAATACACTACATATATAGGACATGTAGTCAGCGTAGGATGCTTATTCAATCAATCAATGAAATTGATATCGCTGTCTGATGCAAAAATCTCGCCGGAGTACGGGGTCAATCCTGATGCAATATGTTTATTGTATCATAAAAACCAAATCCGTGCGATCGGGGTGTTGGCTACTGCTGTATAACTTGTTAATGGGGTAATATCGATAGCAATTAAGTATAGAAACCGGTTTTATACTCTCTGCTCAATATCAACATAGCAATACCCAGACGCCGAATACATTGTCCGGTCTGGCCTGGACCGATAAGGCGTAAGCTTATATTCCCATGCAAGTCTTCGTCGAAATTGTTGGCAAAGCGACGGAAGATATTGATTCTATGGGACTATTATATCATTTGATTGCCCAAGTTGATACATTTGGCGACGTTCAAAACGTCAATATGTACTTCAGCATTGTGGCATTATGTCGCCCGCCGAGTCGTCGCTAGGTATCGTGTACATTCTGTACATTAATATAGGCTATCACTTCACTGGAATGTAGGTTGGAATTAGCAATATGACGTCACGTGACGTCATTAAGTTCACGTTCGTGTTCACACAGAACCTTTCAAAAAGGTTCGCGTTCACACGAACCTGAACCTTTCAGAGGTTCACGCCATCCCTACCGTAGAGGTCTTCTTCCTCAGGCAAAGCAGGAAATAACGTCTTGTTATTCAAATTGCGGGTATAAGATACACGGCTGTAGAAGGTACCATTCTGATCCAAATATTGTCGATGTAGAGCGGTCTGCTTTTGTGCTCGCTGAGGTAACTTAATCTTTCAACCGTGAATAAAAACACTTCAGTGACGATGCACGTGCGGGTCTGCAACAGACATGGGGTAATCGCGATTAGTAATCGTAATCGATTACGACGATTACAGCATTTTGAAGTAATCGTAATCACAATCGATTACATTCGAAAAAAATCCGAAGTAATCGTAATCGTAATCGACTACTTCCCATATCTAATCGATTTTTTTGTGAAAGAACGATTACTTTTTGTTTGTACAAGGACTATGACATAAACTGAATATTCGTGAACAAGAATGAGATATACCACGTTAGCGATAGCACAAACGTCTGTTTTCAAACGCCACTGACTCATTATTACGCCAGAAGTATTAGCTCCGCTCGTCATTGCGTAAGAAGTATCCACAGTCCACACATATTAAACAGACATGCGATGGACATTGTAGTGTGATTGTAAGAACACCTCCCGTGGTGTATATCAGGTTATCAGTACACTACAGAAGCCCCTACCTCGCAGCAGGATATTGATCACCACTCTGCCTATAGTTTCAAATAGTAACTTATGTATTGATGTTTGGTTGTGCTTAGTTAAACGCAGTTTACCGTTGCTGCTTGGCGAGCAGGAGGCCTACGTACGCACGTGCACCTGACGAAGATTCGGAATTTTGTACTCGTCGAATAAAACATTGCAGTTTCCACAACGAAGCATTACAAATAAACAGCTGCTGATATTTATCATAACCGAGCCGTGATTAGCCGTTTCTCTTAACAGCAGCTCGCAATATATGTAGGCTATTAAGTTGAAGGCAGAATTTTTATGTTCAATATATCTTATCCTGATATAACTACTTGAAACGGGCGTCAATCGTTATTTCACAGTTCGTCACTTAGCATTTGGACCTGCCACCATAACCATCCGTTTATATAGCCTGACTCTGACATGTACGCGTGGGTTGTAGCAAGAATCAGCAATTCAGCCAAAACAGCAATTCGTCCCCCTGTCCAACCGTTGGTCCATTTTCAAAACTGAATTTCGTCAATAATATTGGTAATTGCATTATATTACTATTCATTTATAACCTCTCTCAGCCCCCCCGAGTGTCAGATTTACCTATAGAGCTGGGGCACGTAATTCATAATCACAGCATCTGGTATGTTGTTATAATTACTTTATTTTATGTTGTTAATTCGCGACCTCCAGTCTGTTGTATAATCAAAAGATATTTTACTCGCCCAAACGTAGCAGACTAAAAGAATATCTTTTGTGAGACGCACACAAAATTGTCATGGCTTTATTCCTTTGTGGATGCGCCGGGTGACATTTGCATTGTGGGTCCAGATTGGAAGGACAGGAGTTATTAGTCACGCCCACCGAGCGCCGCTATTGACAATGGACGAATACCCTAAGTTTTTTTTGGTATCTCATCCCGTGGAGTTGCGTGTTGGCCGAAACTGCATATGTCTTTTGGTGTGTTGTGGGATCGTGGCGCGGTAATGACCGGCTCCGAAATGCCTGTTCCCATAAAATAGCCTATGCATGTTTTTTTCTTGAGGGGAAGGGGTATGCATTTCAAACCCAGCTATCTACTGGAGCAGGGGTCACCAACCGTTTTGAAACAAAAAGCTACTTCTTGTGTAGCGTGTACTGATTATTGCGACGACCGACGGGTTACCACTTACTCCTGCCGTTTATCCGTGTTCAGTTGGATTTATTCACTTAAGGCAATCAGAGCACTGAGCCGTGTTTCCGCCCCTTACCAAGAACAAAAAACGCTCACTCGCCGGGACTCACACCAGCTCCTCCGGGCTCAGTTGCGTTGCTGCAGTGCGCGCCGAAGCGCCAATCTCTGCGTCGAGACTAGGGAATATTAACTAGGCCTATATATTCCCGTTGAGCCGCCGAGTGGGCGAAGACGAGCAATGCCCCGAGCGACTGCGTTCGTATGTTCCTTGGGGTCGGCCGACCCATGTTCAACTGCTGCTCATATGAAACCAGCTCCAACTTTCAAATCTCTCATTTTGATATTTGCTACAGCGCAGTGGTGGCCCTACGAACGGGGGGGGGGCTGGGCGAGACTTAACGAGGGGCCCCCTATAAGTATCTATCCGTAACTTATGGGGGGCTTCGCCACCCAAACACCCCTTTCGCAACTGTTATTACTATCTATCTTTCACCACGGCAAGGTTTGGCCAGGTGTTGGATTCGGCAATGTCTATTTTTTCATGTGTGTACATCAAAACTAGGTCATTCTACCGCATGCAGAGACGTGATGATTATCGGGATATGGTACTTTTCTGACAAATGTAGAGATTTGATGATGATTGACACATCTGTACGGAATCCTATTCTTGCTTTACACGGATTTCCATTTTTATTCGTTATTATCCTTGAAAAAAGCGCATAATCCAAATAGGGGGGCCCTTCGACTAGGGAGGGGGGTACGGGCGACCGCCCACCCCAAAAGCCACCACTGCTACAGCGACCGCCGGCAACTCATTTGGTCCGCGTTGGTGACCCCTGTACTAGAGATATTTGAATCGCAACGCTCGAAGAATATTTTTAAGAATTAACTAGATTCTCGAAAATACTCTATAATTCATGTTAGTTTACGAAATACTTTTGAGTCCCCTTCGAGCACGCTCCCCACCCAATTAAGGAACTTGGGGTGCGGCAGGTAAAGACCTGGCAATAATGCAAATTGTTGAATGCGATAAATCATCCACTACAGAGTTGGGCAATTGGTATATTATGACGTAATAAGCAAATGACGCATGA
Organism: Botryllus schlosseri; assembly: GCA_000444245.1. Classification (NCBI taxonomy): domain Eukaryota; kingdom Metazoa; phylum Chordata; class Ascidiacea; order Stolidobranchia; family Styelidae; genus Botryllus; species Botryllus schlosseri. The sequence goes on from ATSW01010853.1 coordinate 4,685, forward strand.
TGTATGAAGAGATATCTCATTAAGCCTTTTCATCGCAATCCTTGTATTGTCTTCCTATATATCATTTAAGATTATAGTCCTAAGAAGCAAAACAAATGTAATCGTGATGGCCGGAGGAAATATCTAATATCGATTGGGAAGATTCTTCCGACTCGAACGTCCGCATTACATATTTCGCGTCATATATGCCGGTATTTAGTTGACCCTGTCCATTAACCTAGCTGTCAAAGCTGTATAGTAGGGCGAATTTCAAAAAAGGAGGACAAAAGGCGTCGAAGACCTTTTCGATTTCCTGAAAAAGGAGGACAAATCCTCCTAAAGTGGGGCGTATGGTAACCCTAATACTATGTATACAATTTTACATTCATATATATATATATCATGGTTGTCTGTCTATGTGTGTATTGTGTATTGAAGATAACTGAACTAACCTACAGAATTTACCGTCTCTCTACCGCTTTTATTTCTCTCGCTCTAGATGTCAGTAAAGATATAATAATGTGACGTAATAATCTACTCGTTTAGTGGATGACAGGTCACTGCTGAATTAGTGGTTTGTGAGTTACGGTATGCGTTGGCAAATGGAGTCAGTTTATGAATATTTTCATCATGAAAATGATATAGGAAAGGTACCGAAACGACTTGGAGTAATCTTTGAGATCAGACACGCTTTGCGGACAATTGCTGTTGCGGCTAGATTACCGTACCATTTGTGAAAGGTGTCGTACCAGTGCCGTCATCGGTAATTGAACTGCGATTGATCTCTCTTGCTGTACCTGTACCGTGCTACCCAAGTAACAAATAGTGCCTAGAGGTGACCAAAGTGATCATTTTCAATGGTATATCGGTTCTCAAGTTGAAGTGGTACCAGTACGGTACGGGTACGGTAATGATGTCGTAAGTTTGTACTCATTTTTATATCATATGGTCGTCATTCGTGGTCGTTTAGGATATGGTCGTTCCAACCAGGGCTTTGGAGCCGGAGCCCCGGAGCCGTGCATTTTTACTGGAGCTGGAGCCGGAGCCGAGGCTCTATATAAAATTCAGCCGGAGCTGGAGCTAGTTATTTGAGGGGTAGCTCCGGCTCCGACGCATTTCATATGATGCTATTATACATGCAACAACCATGTCTGCTGAGTTCACATAATTCAACAGCAGACCTTCGCAAAATTAATAATCTTTTCCTCTTTGGCGCTACCTTATCCGACTAACCATGTTCCTGGGGATTTAACAGCAGAGCAGTCATATGTTCAATGTTCAATTTTCATACATGAATGCCGAACCTCGGTCTAGATATGCCTGTAAAAATTATGGGTATTCGGCATACCCGCAATCTCATCATCAGCACAACCTTGTTGACCAATTGTACGGTTCGAAAATAATGATCACTATGTATTACGCGAAATGGGAGAGAGGATAAAAACGTGATTTCGTTGCACATGTCGATATGACGAGCACGAGTCGAGAAATTCCATCTCATTGTTGCTATGAATCGGATGAGCAAATACTTGTTTTTTTCGTGATAGTTCTATAATCGGGCCGCGAAACTGAACACTGTTAGTGAGTATGCAATTATGCATGCGAATTGGAATTCCTTAGTGCGCATGATCGTCATTCATGCCAGTAAGGATTTTCGAGCGTGAATAGGGGATAGCAGAAGAGTAACCCGAAATGCCGTTACACTCAGCGAACAATTGTCGCGGTGCGAGCGACTCAATGCGATGTCAGGACCACATGGTATTTTATGTTGGAGACAAATTACTGATTTGATATGCGATTTCCAATTTGTAATAATGTGTTTCGTAAATTCATTCTTGATGTCTGCTTGATACTCTAGTATTCCCGGATTATCGAGCACTGTGACCTGTAAATGTGCAATGTGCATACTGCATAGTTTAATTCGTTATGGGCATATGGCCCGCGGGTTGCCCACCCCAGATATGCACATTACACAGGCACCTTCAATAGTTTTCAGAGCCGGAGCTGGAGCCGGAGCAGTGGTAATAATGCGGCGCTGGAGCTGGAGCTAGTGTATGATAGAAGAAAGCTCCGGAGCTGGAGCAATGTTAATTTACGGCTGCTCCAAAGCCCTGGTTCCAACATCCTCCAATCATTTAATCGCGTTGTGTTTTGTCCATCAAATTGTAAATTAATGGTCTTGTGCAGATAAAAATAGTGGCCCCGGTCGTTTATGGTTATTGGTTATGGCTTTATAGTTGTTCCCAGAACATGCCGAAGTACTTCAACGAAAAGTAGCCGACAACGACTGTTTTGAAAAGCATTCTTTACTCACTACTCATTACTACATGTCCTTGAGCGCATCTTTACTCTCCGAAAAGCAACATAATGGGTGAGCCATCCAACAAGCTCACACAAAAGTAAGAATCGATTGATACTTTCAGCCTCTTATTATGTTATACTTGTTATTTATTTCTAGAGCTGAGAACAACAATACCGATCATACGAGCCGAAAAATCATTTCCACGTCACAACAAAAAGATTCAGGCACCTCGCCAAAGAAAGCCACAGAGACTGTTGACACGATTCCATATTACAAATTGGTATTTTTTTGGTTACGCGCAAAAAGATATGCATCGTTTAAACTATCCTTGATTTCAGTATTCATTCGCAAACTTTGTAGACTATTTTCTGATAGTCATTGGGACTCTTGCTGCGGCAACTCATGGAACTGGTTTACCTGTCATGTTCGTATTTTTTGGGGACTTGACGGACTCCTTCACAGATTACGGTGCATTTGCCGCATGCAATTTCAGTTACACTGCATGTTTTGGTCAAGGTCTGTTTAATGGAACTGAGACGTAAGTATGCTTTGCAGATGTTTAGCTTACCTAGCAAAATTTATAGTTTTGTAGTATCGGTGTTTTTGATATTCATGGTCTTTCGTCTACATTCAACGTTTTACACCAGGCCGAGGGTACCACTACTACGCTATCTCGCCACGAACTGGTTTTTAGTGTGTTTGAAACCATATATAATTCAGCTGTTTCGAAAAGCATTAGTAGGCCTAATGAAGAAAATAGGTGTCCTAACTTGTGTGTACGCTCGTGTCTACATTCATCCAAATTTCATACAAGCTTGTTTTCCGTAGCCCGAGAAACCTTTTGAGCCAAGTGGGCGATATTGAGACTTATTAACCATAAAAAGTCCCCGCAGACAGAATGGGTTGGAACATCTGTACTTGTGAAACCTATATTTTCTTCAATCCTATTAGTTTGCTGCTATTCCAGTTCTTGTAGTAGATTTAGAATGGCTAATAATGAAATATACCCTATGCATTTTCAGTGAGTTCCTTCAAAAGTTGGACAATGTACAAAATCTGACCGCCAATAGTGTACAATTTGTTTACTATTTTGTGTATATTGCGTGTGGAGCATTCCTGTGCGCCTCTCTTCAAGTTAGTACGTTCAGTTTTCAAGCCGTCAGGTAGGAGAGATATTTAACTTTGGCGCCTTTCGATTCGGTTTAATTGAGACTGTCTTTCAGACAATCGCAAAAGATACGGGTGGCATACGTACGCAGCATATTGCGGCAAGACATCGGATATCATGATGTCACATCAGCAGGAGAGCTCAACGCTCGGTTGGCTGAGTGAGTTTCTCATTTAAGAAAGTTTTCTTCTGATTTGTCTAAGCACCACACGGACATATCATCTTCGGTATCATCTAAATCAGGGTTGTCAAACATACATCCCGCGGGCCGCAACCGGCTCGCCAGACTATTTCATCCGGCCCGCGAAGCCATTCTGGGTAGATTGTAAAAATGCTCATCATATCCAGCACGTTCGTAACAAATGTCGAGATGTTTTAAGGAAACACTTCCATCAAATAATCCCTTAAGAAAGCAAATGTTAGTATATTTATGGGTAACATTATAGCAAGACTGTGGAGTTGTGGTTTCACTATAGTTCCAGTTACCCCTGGAACAAGTCAAGTCGGTCACATTGACACCCAATTCGAGAAGACAAAAAGTGCACATCGAGATTAGAGTTTTATGGAAAGATGGAACAACAAGTAGTTAATCACGGAATCGAAAACGCCAATGCGAAACCGTTATATCCAGTTTACATGGAGGATATATTGGTTAGACAAAAATATTCAAATATCTGTGGGCGCGCTGCTGTGTCACTTCCAAAGCAAAAGGTCCCCGGAATCTACAGAAACCCGAATCGCGATTTAATAATAATGAAGCACAATGTATTCCTCACAACGCACACACATGGCTAACGCCAGATTACGGCTAAAGCAAAAACAGCATAGACATATGCCGACTCATATCGTCGTTACCGCCACTGTTTTAACGGCTCATTAGTATATTCAACCGCCCAATCATCGTACTTTATCCAATTCCATTGTTCGCTCATAAACTCCGTATGTTCCGTGATATGATGTTTGTTTATATATGCGTGAAAATAAAGTATATTCAATTGAGAAGCAGGGCCATGAGGTAACATTTTCGAATCAGTTGACTGGTTCAGCCCGTGAGCGATTTGAAGGCTTGAATCCGGCCCGCGACGTGATTTGAGTTTGACACCCCTGATCTAAATAATACTGTAACACTGAATGAAAGGTAGCGGAAGATAACAGAAAATGGATTAGCAATGAAAATTAAGTGGCATGTGTAGGTAAAATTGATATGTCGGATCGTGATCCGGTAATCTTAAACGCACCCCAGTAGCCTATTCATTCAGTACATGCTGCATGTATTCTGTCTTGAATGTGGACAATCTGGACATTCTCGATGACTGTCGGATTGCTGTCGAAATACTGTTCTACAATCGTTTTTGCAAACAAACAACATGTGTGGGCTTCATTGTAATATTCTGATATGCCATTAGTCAATCTCACTTCTGTTCAAACAACATAACTGGACTATGCTTTATTCCGTGTTTACTATATTCAATAATCACTAAGCAGTTCTTTACTGCAATCTTCTGTTCGAATCTTGGGATGGAAGTTATTCGTTGCTTTACTCTACATTGAGGCGGCATTTTTCTGAATCCATTTATAGTCACTTTCACTAATAACACGATTGCTCCTGCAGCGATATCAAGAAGATCCAGGATGGAATGGCAGATAAAGTGTCTTTGGCGATACAATATATTTGCATGGTCCTTGCGGGGTTGGTGATCGCATTCATATATTCTTGGAAACTGTCACTTGTTTCTTTAGCGGTCTCTCCATTTTTGGTGCTGTCATCAGGATTGATATTTACGGTAAGCTGAAAGTCATTCGATTCTATTTGTCTACTATGTCGTAAGTAAGTAATGCCCAATCTCTCTAATGAGTGTAGGCTATAAAAACCTATGTTTATTTTTGTAAATAACTAATTACTGCGATCTCACCTGTATTTTATTGTATGAATCCAAATTGTTCATTGCTGGAAAATTCCGCAATTTTTGAATAGGACTAGTACTTTAATTTGCACTATTGATTTCCAGCTCACTAACAATTACACAAAAAAGGAACTGGATGCATATGCTAGTGCTGGATCTATTGCTGAAGAGACGATCTCATCAATCCGAACCGTTGCAGCTTTTGGGATGCAAGACAAGCTGTATGAGAGGTATGGATCAACTATCACTCGATTGGTACTAGGATGTCATTGAAAGTTATACAGCATTTTATTGCACTTGCCCCTTGCATCTTGGATGGCCAGATGAAATAGCGAATATCGATTTGAAAGATTCATCCGACTCTCCAGATGAAGGAAATGTGTTAATGTGATTGCTATGGGAAGACGACATTTTGATTGAGAGTCCGAGTAGCAAATTCAATTCTGTAGTAGCCTGTTGTAGTACGTGACAGAATCACTATTTTGAACTTTACAACAGGAGTTTGAGTCACTTCACAACTTGAATATTTCGGATTTGAATATTTTCGGCTGACACTTGTCAGGGGTAATCGTCAGCAACTAGTAGAGAATTGGAAAGAACATTGTATGTCAACAACCGTATCATCGTATATCGGACTTGCGAGCTTCATACGGAGTGACAATTGGATATGAAATGGAGTTGTGCGCCAGTATCACAAAGAACTTTGCTCGTTCCCCAGCAATGTATGCACAGCAGCCCGTGATATAAAAGTTTCCACAATATTATACAATATACATACAAATTTTACCTAATCATTATCGGTACGGTTGTAGATCCAGATATCTCTGAAGTAAAACTGTGGCAATGTTGAAGCAAATATGTCATAATGTAGATTGTAGGATGTATTTGGACAGGATCAGATTTCGCCAACCACTTGCCTGTGTGGTGTGTGCTTCAATCTGTTGTTTGCAATTTCCAAGTTTCTCAGATTGTGTGGGATCAAAAACGCTACAAGCAGTAAATAGCAACTCCAACATCTTAATTCTACGTTGTTTTGTGTTTTGGGGATATGTTGTGTTGTATTGTATTGTGTTTTGGTCATCACATACATTTTGAAGATGAATACATTAAATATGAATGAATCAACAGCTTGTGGACAAGTTTACTCATGTCACTGCGTTTTTTTTGTGTTGATGCATGGTCATAACGACGAAGCTGCTGTCACTAGTGACAGTTTGCTGCGAAGAATTGAATTGGTCAATACCATATCTACAGGTATTCAGAGAGCTTGGGTGATGCAAAGGTCATGGGAATGAAGAAAGGAATCGTCTCCGGTGTTAGTCTTGGCTTTATGTATCTGACCATGTTTTCACTTTACGCTATCACATTTTGGTATGGAGTCACCCTTGTCATCGATGAAAGTGACCCGCTCACAGCTGGAGACATGATGGTTGTTTTCTTCTGCATTCTAATCGCTGCATTTTCACTGGGAACGGTGAGTTGTACGGTGAACGGTTGTAAGATCAAGGTGCTATAACGGGTTTTCAAAGTATGGGTTATGGTATCATTTTGGGTCGCGACACCTTGAGATCGATCAAGTATGTAATATGAGTGAGTGAATATGCAGCAATAAAAATTTCTCTGCGCGATTTCCCGCAGATAGCTTGTGCTTTTCCGAGGTCACCGTGTTGGGTACTGTAGCCAATAAGCGAGACACCTAGAAAAGCCGCATGCCGACCTTTGTAATAGGCAAATTGGTTTGAATTCATCATTAGATTAGTCCGACAATGGTTCTCTCTCCAGTCCTTGCAGTCTGAGTAGACAGAAGTACAAATGCAGTAAGAATGCGACCCGCAGAGGAAAATGATGCACTCTAATTTGAAATCGCATGCGTCAGGCATGTTTCATACAGCTGCGTTGCGAACGACTGTTGTCTGCGCGTTTTCCATATCATACATGCCCGTAAAACGTAGCATAGTAATATTAATAATGTATTCTTTTTCATGCGTGAGGCCTTGGGTCGCGACATGCCCCTAAAACTTAGATTGGGGTCACGGTCTGAAAAGTTTAAGAACCGCTTGGTTATAATTGTACCCATTGCCCAATCGAGTGTGCTTGAGTTGTAATCGGTAGCAGCTTACACTTTTTTAATGAACATGTATCTTTCACTCATTTCGTTTCACCGTAATTTCAGTGGATGTGTTTTGTGACACCGTCAGATGTAGTGCCGTCACATCTGAGAC
>ATSW01010855.1:0-19523 GCA_000444245.1 Botryllus schlosseri
CTCGGGCCCCCCCCAATTGGGGGGTTTGGGGTGCGGCAGTTACGGTGCTGCGTACAGCTATTTGCTACGTCGCCAGAGCGGTGAAAACACGTCCGCTCTCCTCGGCGTAGAGCTCTCAATCTCAATGTTTGATCTGATGAAATTTTCATTAAACTGCATGAACCGAACTGCTACCAAGTCGCATTCTATTCTGCTACTGGTTTATAAAATCAACAACAATCACAATGATCTCATTAGCATAATATCGGAAATTTCGGAAGAAAGATGTAGAAAGATATATATGTTGTAAAATAATGAGACGTCCAATATCCACTTATTGCCCTCCTAGGAGATGTAGTATCCCATTATATCGGAAAGTTTCCTGACTTCGTTGACAACATTGACTTTAGCATCCCAGATTGGCACATCGGCACATTCCTGTATGGATTTCACGCCGGAATTCATCATCTCAGACGGATTGCCACCACCAACACTCACCTCAGCTATCGCCAAGGCTACGCAGCTGAGGCCGTATATGAAATGTTTCGACGACTTCTTCTTGAAACGCCTCATCATCGCATTAACACTGGTGTCCAGTACATTTTGCATCTCAATGTATTCGGCTAGTGTTCCGTGGACGAGCGCGATGAAAAGTAAGCCCCAAGCTTCGCAATCGGCCCGGTACTTCCGATTAGCATGACGTATCTCTCGTAAGTTTGTTAGCATATCGTACAAAATCGGAATGACGTGGATCACATACGAATTCCTTTCTATGTCATCGTTCTCAGTTGATACGCATAAATGGAAAACCTTTACCATCGACATTATTATTCCCGATACTGCGTCATTCGGGGTGATAATATTCGCTTGCTGGTGGTGCTGGTCAGGTTTATGTTTGTATTCGTACTTCAGTAGTGCCGCAATTGCTTTGTGAACCATCACAGCGCGGAATATCAATTTCTGATGCTCCATGTTTTCGGCCATCGCCTTCAAGTCTGAGATCTTTGGCCGTGGGCGGGAAAGCAAGAAATTGTCGGGCCTCCGAATGTTTTTTCGAAATCCTTCGACGTCACCCGATTTGACGTAGTATTCGACGATTACGATGAGTGTTTCTAAAGTACTGACTTGCTCGTCGATTTCCAGAGATTTCAGTTCCTTGTTAAGATCTGTAAAGGTTTTAATTTCCAATTTTAGAATATGACTTTTTTCGTGTTTCAGCCATTTGTGAATTTTAGCGAGCTGTTTAAAAGGTTTCTGCGGCAGACCAATCATCCAGGAAAATGATTATCGGTGTTTTCAGTCTCTACGATAAGTCTCTACGAGTGCTAAAACTAATGGCGCTTCTAAAAATCACCCAATATATCTCAAATATTCAAATTTTAGGGGAGCAGTTTCATTCTACTACTACTTCCCCTGATTAAAGGTCGTTCAACAATATAGTCATGCTCAAGTGTGAGTTCCAAGACACGAAAATATACAACCACTCAACTAAGAAATGAAAGTAGATATGAGTGTACTATAATTGATCGCCGCGAAAAAATATGACTATATATAGTTAGGATTGCATTTAAAACAAATGGTTGTTTAAAACACTTTGTTTAAAACATGTTTTCAACAAAGGCCACCTTTTTTTTAAAAAAATGTGTATTTTCAGGCTGTATAATTATGCCATAATTGTGTAAATACTTTCCAACAAATATCTAGTAAGGGCCTACGGACGATTACAACCCAATATAGCTGACGTATACGATATGATAGGGTTACCATACGTCCTCTTTTAAGAGGATTTGTCCTCTTTTTTGACTTTTTCGAAAGTGTCCTCGGAGGACGCCCTTTTGTCCTCTTTTTTGAGATTTTGCCCTCTTTTTTGAAAATTTAGGTCAGATTTAGAGCAAATTGCGAGTGATATGCCGTAAATTAGCACAGAAGTGACGCTCTGGTGGGTATTTTGGAGTGAAAAACGGTGATTTTAGCTCTGGGCGGAAAAGATGACCTTTTTTATTTTCTTTAGTCAACCGATCACAAAGTGGGAAAAATTCACCGGTTTTTGAGAATTCATCTCCGGTTTTGCAAGTCTCAAATTTCTGAAAAAGTGTCCTCTTTTTAGATTTCCAAAATAGGGTAAGCCTACGATATGAGATGGTTGGAACCCTAAAAATAGTCGGTTAAACAGCTATAGGACGTTGATATTTCGTCAAAGGAGCTATATTTACCCTATATATTTTCAATCGTCTATATCAGTGGTTCTCAACCGGGGGTCCGCGAAGCATTTTCAGGGGGTCCGCGAAGCCTCAAGATAGTTGATAAGCTGATTTTTATTGTTTTTAAATTTGGAAAATCACGAGTCAGTTACGCTTCATTACTATTAAGACTACATAGCTCACATCAACCGAATGGCAGTCTGAGATGAAATATCCTACCACGCAGACTTATTTTAATTGCTAAATTGCCACCAGCCTACGTACGCAACATTTTCCTGTTTAGAGATGTTTTGTTGCGGGGATTGTGGAAAAAAGTTGGATGAGTAAGGTGTTTAGAAAATGTTTACAAAGATCCATTTCCCCTGCGACATATAAAACCATTTTTTCCGAAATAACGTCAAGATAAGCTACTTAGATCGGTGGTTCTCAAACTGAAAGGGGCACCCCTCTTGGGGGGCGTGAAAGCATCTGAAGGGGGCGCGAAGCTGCCTCCAACTGAAAGTTGTTTCTCGCTCCACGCGGTTTACCTCCAATTCATGGTTGTTGCCCGGTGTATAGTCCGAATTTCGTATTTGAGAACACTCTCATCAACAGTTACAACCTTCCATGCCATCAAACTGCAAGTTGCGATTGCTAGCACTCTGGTTTCATTTTGTGATATGACGATAAGTGGCCGCGAAATTTTTCACGATCATAAGGGGGCGTGTCTAAAAAAGCTGTGCTAGATAGAAATGACTACGCTTGACATTATATGTTCATTAAAAAAATGTCTGTCAATGTTGGTTGCCATATTTGTTGCGATTATGTGTCGTCTAAAGCGTAACGCGTTATCATTACATTCGCCACCACCTATATTGTTGAAATGGATTTTCGGTACTCGCTAATATCCTATTGAAGGCGCTGATTCCCAAGACGAGACCACGTATTTCAAGAAATGCAATTGCAGAATTCGCTTTGAAATAATAAAAGTCAGTTGACACAATCTCTACATGGATTATTTGCAAGAAAAGTCATTTTGCTGCTGTTTATCACTGAGCCTACAGCCATGAGATCAGAAGACGAATGCGCGATAATTGAGCTAACTCTGAACTAAAACTTTCTGGGGGTCCGCGGGGGTCGTAACGGTCCTAAAGGGGTCCGCGAAGACAAAAAGGTTGAGAACCACTGGTCTATATCGATCAAATATGACGTCACAATTAAATATCGTGACGTAATGGCTTAAAAACAAACAATAAAAACATGTTTTAAACAATGGCCTTGTTTTAAACATATATGTTTGTTTTAAATGATTTTTGTTTCAAACGCAACCCTAACTATAGTTATTACGTGAAAATTATCAAACCTCTGAAACAGAAATACTATAAAATGACATAAAAGCAAAAACTTGGGTTGCAGTATATCTTTCTCGATTAAAAAAAAGCCTTCGACTGCGTGAACACATCACCTTCCACTGCTTCCACTCTAAGATCAGACGAGCCATGATCGTTGTCTTCGTCACTAGACCCTCCGCCTTCCGAGTCACTTCCTAGTTCAGGCAAGGTCTTATTGTCGTCTTGCGATGTGGCACGTACTTCGTTTCGAGATTTCTCCACAACGTCGACTAAGGCACGAAACAGTCTAAAGAATCGCAGTATTCAGCCTGATCATAAAGATAAGCGCTAACCTCTACTAGTATTGAAAATCATAGTATAGAAACGCCTAACAATGTCGCAAAATATCCTATGTATTAGATGACGCCATGAATTGAAAACGTCAATGTAGCCTAACGGTGATGCGCGACTCTGCGAAACCGACCTCTGGAAGTTGCTGTTGAGGGTGCCATCGTCACAGTTATGAAGCAGATTTTCTTCCGTCACGGTGGCCATATCATATATCGCGTGCTCTAATCTGTGGATTATATCGTGATCTGTCATAAGAATGAATAAGGATGTATTTTTCACTTTTCACCAAAGAAGTTCGAAAGCCCGGCACGTCAGATTTCGGAAAGCTAGTCCGTCATCAACAACACAAGTAACATCTACAATTCGTTGCGCGAGACCGATAAAATCTATTTGCCATATGGTTAAAAAATAAATCTGTGATAGTCCTGATTTCGAAAGAAATTGAAAAAATCCAGGATTCCAGAATCAATTCTATATTGACATCAGCGCGTTATCGTAAAAGGAATCAAATATTAATGGACAAAGTAATGTAGCAGAATTTCAAGAAAGACGACGCTTCCCTGCATGAATATCGATGTGATTATATGGCGCCATTTTACAATCCAACAGTAAGGCCTAATTTATCGCAGAATAATGCCTCTTCATACAACATTTCACCGGTGTATTCGCACCCATCGGTGTTTATTTCTATATAATGATGATGTGGGTTGTAGGCCACAGAGACGCATATGCATTATGCAGGCCTGGTTGTAGCTGTTGCGTATGTAAGGAATTGAGCGTATTTTTCAAAGAACATGGAATTTCCAACGACGTGTCCTTTGATACGATTAGATCTATTCAGTAAGGTATTTTAGCAAGGGTGATTTTTCTAGTATTCATATGGTATTTCCGCTATTATTTGGTCATTTTACAGAAGGCCATTATATTCTTCATTACGAAACTTGGCGGATCGGATGGGAAGGAGGAGCTTAGGTAAACATTCAACACTTACGTTGGAATTCTGGAGTCGACCTCGGTCGGACTCGCGATCTCGCCACTTCACCAATGGTGGGTTATTACTGAGCCACTGAATATTACACTGTGATGTAGCTACATAGATTTCATGAGCACACGATGCAGATAAATATACACTGTAACTCCACGATGTAGCAATATTCTCTACAACATTTGCGTATCCGAACATTGACATACGGACTGCGGACGCGTATTGTGACAGGTCTAATTAGCACTGAAGCTGTACTAAGACTACTAACCGCCTGAAACTATAGTCGCAAATGATACAAATAAACCCATGAACCTTTGTTCGTTATCACCATTGAATCGCACATGAATAAACCCGAAAGAGGAATACTTGATGCGAGCATCAACAATAATATTCTCAGGCAATACGCCTATTCAGAGTTTTGAAAAACATTTCAAACAATAGACCATCAGTGAATTGCCGTAGTTTGTAAAGACTATGGTTTGTCAGTCAGCTGTTTTGATATGCCCGTACACAATGAGCACTGGGAAGGTATTCAACCGTGAAAACAAAAACAACGAGCAAATAACAGCTGGGTCAATATTTTCAAATTCAAATTCAAATCCAAAATTAATTTCTTATCTCGTCCAAATCCACATCCAGCTTCAAAATCCCATATTCGATTCAAATCCCGTGAACACCATAAAATCTGTATTTTTTTAAATCCAAATTAATGCTCATCGCTAGAGATTGTCCTGGCACGAGTGACTCGGCTTTAATGACTATACCTACCGACTATACTGGGCTGATCTGTATATGCTATTTCACCCAATTACACTTTTGCTATATATGACATTGTTTTACACAAATAAAGACTCTCTCTCTTTCTCTCTCTCTCTCTTCTTCCTCCCTAAAAATAATCCACGTCGGGCACGTAGCCGTCCCGTCGATGCCGTCATTGCTGTTGTTGTGAGTTTGGTTGGACACCAACAATCGAGCAATGTAAATCTGTGCAGTTTCGCGAAGTAGACAGGTGCATGGACTAACTAAGTTTTATTTTAGAGACTCTCTATAGTAATACATCATTCAAAGGACAACTCGACAGTAACCAAACACTGCACGCGAATAATGCAAGTAAGTAAGTTGGTGTTATCCTCCTGTCGTTGAGTTTTCTCATGTTTTCCTTCTTGTGTTCTTGATATCATACGGTATCTGATTGAACTTGATCGCAGCATGAGCATGACGAGCCCAGGGAAGCGGATTTTGGGAAAATGTATGGATATGTGTCCCGAATCTGAAGTACAATTTCGGAAGGCTCACAATCTTCTGACTGTATTCGAGAGATTGTCTCAGCAAACTACTTCGGTAAGGTCATATAATTTTCAGTTTTGTGCTCATCTCAGACTCAGTAAAGTCCCTCAATCGGCTCAATGCAGTCCATCGCCTGTTTAGGCTTCAGACCTGGGACTTGTATCGTAGTATTTTAGATAGTATTTCCCGGAGCATTCAGCAACATATGAAGTAGCAACTTGAAAAATAAATATTTCAATGTGTCATAATGAGAAACGAAAGGCTTCATTTCCAATTTATTTCTTGACAATATTTTCGGACAGAGTGATAAAACCAAATGTGTGAAGGAATTTAGAAGATCTGCAGCTGGCGAGAAGCTGGATAATCCCTTACATCTCCGCCCAGCACCTGTTTTATTGCAAACAACGACCTACCTATTAAAGGAAGTCGCCTATTTATCAGAATATCCTTTCCGGACAGTATACGACTTTGTCTTTGACAGGTAAGATACTGTTTTTAATTTGAACTTTGCATATTCAATTTATGACTTTCTTAGCGCAATGTGACTTTATTTTCTGCACACAGATTGAGGGCAAAAGCTACAGGTTGTAGCAACACATTTTCATCAATTCCTTTACATTTATATTGCAATATCTCTGATATCGATGCGACAATCCTAGAATTAATTTATTTTAATGATATGAATATCATCAATCAAGTAGGCTACTATATGAAATGCAACGCATATATATATGTATAGATAAAGTGATGTCCATATGTAGTCCAACAGCATGGATGCTGATAATAATAATTATTCTTACAAAAATTATGAACTGGCCCATTGGTTGAAGATCGTATTTTATCTCTTCAGGCTGAGAAGCGTCCGGCAGGATCTCTCCATTCAAGAAATTCAATTTCACGAACCTCGCGTAGCATGCAACATATTGGAAAAGTGTATTCGCTTTTACCTCTACGCAAGATTCATCATCGCGAGTCAAGCCATTCGATCCATTGATTTACACATTCACCGCACGCAGACCCAACATTGTTTGCAGTCACTGATTGGAATATACAGAACACAGCTGACTGAGGATTCAAAATCAGACACATTGCAAAATGCTCCAGAATTTATTTCTATTTACCTTCTCTCTAACTTGGGTTCAAATCATGTGTTATTTGAGGTTTTAACAAATTTCCGCCATCATGTGCGGTCCACCTACCCCTTGGATATTTCATTAACAATGTCTCTCTCCTACATTCATAACAATATGGTGAGAATCTACAAATGTATCGAGAAATTAATAGCGGACTCACATACTGCTATTATTCTTTCACTTACTGATGCTTTGGGTGAATGTCACGCAAAAGTATTGGATATTCTCTCAAACTCCCACAGCTCGAAAACCTTAACATTCAGCTGTGACCATTTAAGATCTTGGCTTCTTGTGAAGAATGCCAACGATGTACAAACACTATGCGAAGCGCATGGTTTCCAAGTTAGTACGGACTGTCAAGTGAGATTTTTCAAGTCTGACTTCCGAAAAGTTCCCAAGTCTATGGCATGTTTGTCATTGATATCTACTGGTGATGAGAATAAATTGCTACAAATGTAACATTTCAGGGAGGATATAGGGCTTCAGGCATTTTCGGTAGCTCACAGCGACTCTTGTCTTGAATACCATTGAGAAAACAGCACGTTTTTCAAATGAATGTACATAAAATTACTTATCCAATATCAGGCATTCGTGAATAGGCAATGAAATCAGATCTTTCATGTCATGTCCGTCAGGTCGCAAAACACCACAAGATTGCACTACAATTAAGTATATTACAGAGTCCATGTGACATGAAATAATCTTTCAAACACCCACCTTGGCCTACAGATAATGATGAAAAAAGTTGAATATGATACATGCGCATTGCGCAATGCACACTAAATCAGGGGTGTATTCAAAGGTGGCGAACGTAGTTTGTGTTGCTACTCGAGTAGAAAGTAGGAGTACTCAATCACAAGAACAAGTATGTCTTTCCGAGAGGCGAGCTCCTTGCCTTGCAGCCTATTATTCGCTCTGTGTTGAATACTGTAAAGCTGAACGCCAATGCAAGGACAGTAATTATCATTTTCAATTTTTTTTAGATTTGTAATCGTAATTTTTGCCAGCTTAGTAGTAGAGTAAGCCGTCAAAGCATCTCAAAATTGACATGAAAAATGAAAACGATGATGACAGTGATATGTATGAAGAATACGATGATGCCAGCGTGCCGTCTAGCCAGGAGAGTCTGAGATTTGAAAATTTTGATGTCGGCTTGGATGAATGCAAAGTTTTCAATGACCCGATTCATGGTCACATACTACTGCATCCTCTGCTAGTAAAGATAATTGATACTCCACAATTCCAACGTCTTCGTAGCGTGAAACAGCTTGGAGCCACTTATTTTGTATACCCGGGCGGATCACACAATCGCTTTGAACACTGTATTGGTGTTTCTTACCTGGCTGAAAAACTGACTCGTATGCTACAAAACAAGCAGAAGATCCTTAACATCACTGAAAAAGACATTTTATGTGTTGCAATGGCTGGATTGTGTCATGACTTGGGACATGGTCCTTTCTCTCATCTGTTTGATGGCATGTTTCTACCGCAAGTGGTAAAAGATTGTACTTGGCATCACGAAAAAGGATCCTGCGTCATGCTGGAGCACTTGATTGAAGACAACAATCTAAGGCCTCATCTAGCTAAATATGATATTGACGATGATGATGTTATATTTGTGAAAGAGATGATAGCAGGCCCTCTCGAGGAAAGCAACTTGGACGGCGCCAGCTGGCCTTATCTAGGAAGAGGCGAGGAAAAGAGCTTCTTGTATGAAATCGTTTCAAATGAGAGGAACAAAGTTGATGTCGATAAGTGGGATTATTTCGCGAGGGACTGCCATCATCTTGGCATCCGTAACAGCTTTGACCACAACCGTTTCATGCAATTTATCAAAGTTCTTCGCGTTGAAGGCGAACGACTTCAGATATGCGCGAGAGATAAAGAATGCTTCAACCTTTACGAGATGTTCCACACGAGAAGCGCCCTTCACAAAAGAGCGTACAGGCATAAAGTGGCTTCAGCCATTGAACTTATGATAACCAAAGCATTTGTGATTGCTGATCCTCATATTAGAATTCCTGGTGCCAATGATAAGCCATGTCGCATGTCCGAATGTATTCACGATCCTGTTGCTTTCACTAAACTCAACGATAATATCTTTGATATCATTTTGCATTCTACTGTTCCGGAAATGAAACCGGCACAGGAAATTCTCAAGCGGATACAGAAAAGAGAGCTGTATAAATGCATCGGAGTAATTAGACAAGCAACTTTAGACATGAAGCCCTCAGAAATCCCGTCAAAGATTGTCGAATTTGATGATTCAAGTATTCTCAAGGAAGAAGATGTCATTGCAAAATCGATAAAAATCAACTACGGAATGCGTGACCAAAATCCAATTGACTCCTTCAGATTTTTCTCAAAATCCAACCCAACCAAGCCTTATCACATGCGTAGAGATGACGTTTCAAATATGTTACCGAGCATTTTCGAGGACCGAGAAATCGAAGTGTATTGCATCGATAACTCGAAAATGGACGTAGCGAGCAAATGCTTCCAGAATTGGTCGGATGCATCGGAATTGAAAGTGACGCACGGCCATATGAGCTGTGATAGATTGACTCCAATGAAACGGAGTGGTACGAAAAGTGGAATAGAGATTACTAAGAAGAAGAAATTGTATCTTTGAACTTGACGTCTTGCTTGGCAGTGGAAATTGCTGGAATCTTTCAATCTATTTGGAGAGTCTGACAGTGTGGACAATTAATACGTAACCGTAAAATAACAAATGGGGTCACTGCACTGCGCTCTGGTATAAGTGATGATAGAAAATTATGATCAAAATACTGAATCACTCAGTCATATATTTCACTTTATACTCCACGAAATGACACATGCGGATGCACTAAATTAATTTTTATTATTTCTTGCAGAGCTGATCTAATTTTGCAATATTGGCTGTCTTTCGTGTAATTTAGACCAATCCTCACTTGTCTCGCCACTTGCTGTTATACTCTATGTATCATTTGCCGGTACCTAGGCCTACATATCTTCAACCTGTTTCGAGTTTTCATGAACTGACTTATTAATTAGGTCCTAGCACACCATAATGGATAGTTTTGGAATCAACATGTTGTTCATTTCCATCCGTGAACCACCAGTTGGCTATCAGGTGTGACTAGTTATTGTAATATTTCAATATATTTTCGGAATTTTACGTATAGCCTACATTTTATGATTTACTTCCAGCATGTGCTTTACTGTCTCAAGCTGTTGCGACATTGCTCTTCCAATTTCACCAGAGACCCACCACTGTCATAATGCAGGAAATTGAATTATAAAATCGAGGAGCGGTCTTGTCGCAATATTTGGCACATGAGCATATATTTTTGAATGGTCAATTATGGTGCTGCTACTTTTTCTAAAAAACTCTGTTATGGTCATCAAAGCCCTTCATGCTCCCAATGAACATTTCAAATTCATATGTTAATTTTTTCGTGTGCGCTCCGGCTTTTGAATCGCATTTCACCGCGTCAATTTTAAAGCCCTTTGAAAGGAAAGGCCCCTTAGCAGTAGGGGCCTACCAGCGACAACATATCAAGAGTGAATAAATTGTGGGCTTGATATTTTTATACTGTTCTGTTTCCACTGTTATTGTAGCGTAGCTGTCTGAGGACATCGGCATCAATGTATACTCCTCTTGCCATTTAATTGTGGGATTGAAGCTGGTCACTGATCATTTATGACTTGAAAATGTAAAATTCACAAAGCAGGCAAGCACCCTCTGACACACCTAGTAAAGTAGGCTATATCTATTCCGTTACCCCCTTTTAATTGGTTATCGGACCTGTCGATGGGTGATTGATAGCTCATAGCTTGGCTTGAAATTGGAAACACTGCTTATCAAATTTGCTGCCCTTCGCAATGGGTCCAAGTTAGAAACATTCCTTGGCGTCAGTGGTGGATGGCTCTGAATGATAATGCCTAATGCCTGCGTCGGTAGTGTGTGAAACGCCTGTATCTGCAAATCCAAGTTCCCTCAAGCTCTCTGTGAGGCTGGTATTTGAGGTTACCTACTTTTGACTCTGCATTGCTTTTATTTTCTGTGACTTTCGTGCAATCGCTACAGTTCTTGTGGTTGTCAATGTGACATTTCTTTTATTTCATTCACGGCATGATATAATCGTATGAACGCATTTTTGCTGTTATTAGCACTGTGTAGTGTGTATACTATGCCTAGATACATGCCGGGGTTTCATTTTTGATTGTGTGACTAACATGAAGCCTGCGTGCCTCATGTTGTTCAGCAATCATCTCGATTGTATTACACCGTATTACAATATCAATGAATAATGGGTTTGAGTGAAATCACAGCAACATTATGTATCATTGGTCTCATAACTCTTATTGTAATTCTTTAGAGGCGAATCTTTTTCTTACCATAACGATTTGGTATGGCGCCTGGGCGTACTCATTCAAAAGGTAGTGAAGACGATGGAGACAAACTGGAAGAAGAATCTTCGTTCTACCTCCCAAAGAAATCTGATGAAGCTACAGCTAACGTGGTAACGTGTGTAGTGGTTGGTGGTGGCTTACGTGGACAATGTTACTCCAAATACTCGAAAGACTTTCCTCATTTGGTAAATGACTAATTATTTTTCTCTTAGATTATCTCTATTAATACTGATGTAATGGATTTCTGGAATCTGGCAACTAGACGGTTTGCCTTTATGAACAGCAAGATCATTGACTGTTAACTGCTGGTCCGTATCAAATTTCTTGTCAGTCCTTCTAATATACTGCAATTTTATATATCGATTTCAAAATGCAGGATGTCATTGATTAAAGTAAAAATTCGAAGCTTACTCTGAGTGAGAACTTCGCCAGTTCTGTGATTTGCAACATCGTGGAGCAATATAGAGTTCCTGGTTGAATGCTTTTATGTATAAATGGTTGTTCGTGATTCTTCTTGCTCATTGGTTTTTATCGTAATAATGCAGTTGAAGATCGTAGCTATCTGTGATCCAAGTAAACGTGTACGGCAAATCTTCGAGAAAGAATTCAATATTCCAGCGGATCGACAATTCACAGGTGAAGAAGCTTCGAACTCGTTTTTGTGTGTGACTGCGAACTGTGTGGAAATACCTACTAATATATAAATCACAGAACTTGATTCATTGGTTTTCCGTATGGTATTTATGTGACGTGAAAATTATTATTCACTGATCCAAACAGTCACTGTTGGAAAGCGTTTGATGTGTCATTGTAATGATTCATTGATACTCAGAGATAGGCTGAGTAAGCTAAGTCATGACACGAGAGTTGTGCACTCCATAATTGCCAGTTATTTTGATACCATCACTGACTGACATGTTGATAGGGCTCGGTTTTAGTTCTAAATAGGGGGTGTCACAATAGTCATTCCAAATAACCACACCTAAACCTAACACAATCCTCGCCCTAACCCTAATTCACCGTGAATGTTTCTAGTTTTGAATGACTCGTTATTATGAGCGTTACTGTTTTAACATTCACTACTATGTCTGGATTCCATCGATAAGATCTACACCTGTCTCTTGCAAATTTTATAAGCAAATTAATTTCTTGTTCATGATAGGGCAACTTTCCAATTAGCTGAGTCTAGAATGATTTTTAGCACGGTAGTAGTCTGTTTAAAATTACAGGTGTATTTACACTTTTAGATTGGAATGAACTGATGAAACTCGATAAACTTGCTGATTTTGCTTGTGTATGTACGCCTGATGTATTGCACAAAGACCCTGCTATTGCCTTAGCAGGGAAGGGGTACCATATTCTGCTTGAAAAACCAATGGCGGTAAGGACTATATATTCTGTGTGGTGCAATCTTGTATATTGTAATGAAATATTTTCAAGACAACCAGGGCTGACTGCATTGCTATCAAAGATGCATGTGAGAGAAGTAATGTCATGTTTGCAGTATGTCATGTTCTACGCTACTATCCTCCGAATAAAAAACTCAAGGAAATAATTGACTCTGGTGTCATTGGCGATGTTGTTAATATACAACATACAGAACCGGTGCGTTAAAAATTTTGATTTTTATGATTTTACAATTCCATTGATATGGCAGCGATGTGTTTAGGTTGGCTTTTGGCACTATGCGCATTCGTACGTCAGGGGAAATTGGCGAAAAGAAAGCGAAAGCTGCTTTTCATTGCTCGCGAAATGCTGTCATGACGTGGACTTGATAGCGTATTGGATGCGAGGTCAATTAGATGCGAGAAAAAATCCAGTCGTATGCGCAACAATATCATCGTTTGGATCTCTCATCCACTTCAAGAAAGAAAATAAGGTAGAGAATAAATGATTACCTCTTGATTTAAATTACGGTTTTCAGCGACCCTTGCATATCATAATAAAAAAACACCTTGGGGACAGTTGGTCCTAAACTCTTTCAGCTTGAAGCACATTAGAAAAATTGAAAAGCACTTGTGCTACACTGACTCGTGAAAACGAGTTGTGTTGAAAAAAATTCATGGATTTGTTTTTTATACGACTGAGGTTGAATTCTGACAAACAAACCAGCAGTCCGTCGTGAATTACTAGCAGTCTCTCTAGTTTACAGCTTCTAAGTTCAGAAAAGCCACATTCACATTGCCATTCGCCATGGGTGATATAAATAATTTGCACCGATCGTCGTATTTGATTTGAAAGCAGACATCCAAACTCGAAGATTTAATTCTGAAATAGCAGCCTAATTATGATGTTACAAGTATCCTACTCTGTAGGCAATGCCATAAGTGGTGTCATTGTTATGTATGCTTGATTCATCAGCTATTGAAACTGCCAGAGCACTATTAAGGGCATGTGCTTGTCTGTATGCCTTATTTGAATACTGATACAGCTCTTTTCCGAATTCTAGATAAATTTACAGCACAGGTGATATCTGTGGCGTCCCACCACACTGGTCACAAGCCACTCTACCAGCAGTGACTCCACCTGATAGCATGCTGTATCTTTTAAGGCTCCGTTCTCTCGTTGAATGACTTAGCTGTCTTCACACTGTCATCGTTGTTTTTAAAGCCAGAAGGTGCATCGGACAGATGCTTGGGCTGTAGTGTGGAAGAGGAGTGTCCATACTCTGCACAGAAGATCTACCTCAAACCGGCCAAGAGCGGATTTTGGAGCTTCCCTGTGAAGGCTGTGACGGACATTGAAGACATTAACGTGTTAACCGACAGACTGCAATCGGGTCCTTATGGAAGGTGTGTGTACGATTGCGACAATGACGTATGCGATAACCAGGTACACGGTGCCTATGCTTTTATTCGGCATGATTAGTATGCTAATGACAAAATGTTATTTTAGATTGTAAACTTTCAGTTCAGTGGTGGGCAAACCGCTTCACTCACAATGATTGCTTACACGGAGAGTGTTTGCAAACGAAGGACGATTATATACGGGACAAAGGTAAATTTCTCATTGATTCCCTGGCTGTTGAGTCAGGATTTGTGCAAATTTCGACTTTCATATGCCAAGAGGAAGTTCAGTACCTCTAACATGGGTAATAGAGCTGACATGTCCCGTGTCCGTGTACAGTACATACAAAGTGCATCTGAAGTACAGTGTACCTTGCATTTGTGCGTCTGTAGAATTAGCGAATACTGTGTGGAGGATATTATGTGCGTAAGGTGGCCACCTCTGTTTCCCAGTCACTCCTAGCCCTGATAGTCTCTGACTTTTCTAGGGAGAATTAACGTTTGACGAAAGAGCAGGACCATACATAAAGCAATACGACTTTGCAACAAGAAGGACCACACAGCACCAATGTTCTATAGGACTGTCGAAACTTTCCTCGATGAGGGGACATAGCGGTGCCGATTTTTATCTCATGGATTCGTTTGTTAAAGCTGTGATGGTATGAAGGTTTTTGAAGCGGTTTAATGCGCTGACCAATGGAACGTTGATATTTCTTAATCGTATTTATATATATATTATTCTCCTTTCCAGTTCAATGACCGCAATGTCATAGCCAGCGGTGCTGACGAAACTTTGCAGAGCCATCTTCTGTGTTTTTCTGCCGAGGAATCGAGAGTGAAAGGAAAAGTTATTGTTTTGTAGTATTATTATATTCTATGCAATATATTCAGGGCTTTTCCAATTTTTTACGTGTTTCATGCTGCTTTCGTTTTTATCCTCTGAATTTAATCTTGTTGGCATATCCGGTAAATGTCAATATACGTCTAGCACCATTACTTTGGTACCAGTCTTTTGTTGACTTTGGAATGTAGCAATTGTGTAGCCTTTGCTTCGTTGGTTTAATATCTCCCTGCATATTAAGTCTAGAGTTGTTTGTGAGAGTCTCAATTTTTTCCCTGGGCAGGGGATCGGATTATCCATCAATGTTTGCTCTGTTGAAACTGGTTATTAGGGTTGTTCAAAATAAACTTTTTTAATTTCACTGGGCACCCCGTGAAATTATCAGGGTGACTAAAAAAACACTGCACACCAAATTTGATTCAATTCTAGTCCATACGAACAAAGTTAAGAGTAGAAAATTTTGGGCTTAAGAAATGGTATTGGTGGTAACTCCAATCAAAAATGTAATTACTCCAATTGTGGACGCAGGACGTAAGTTGATTTTTGTCCTTGGTTTGTTTGAGGCATATAGGCCGACACCGACTCATGATATGCATACACACGATTTGTGCACTGCATATGCATTTCATGATGTGCCAGTGTTGGGATCAAGTCACCACCTTCGAGTCACGAGTCATTGCACATTTTGACTCGAGTCAAGTCAATCTATTTACGAAGGTGACTCGAGTCAAGTCACTCGATTTTTGGAGATGACTCGAGTCAAGTCATAATTCTAGTCAAGTTGCCTTTTCGAAGATTGAGTGGTCGTTTATTCTGGACTCATGAACTAACATAGAGTTAAATATAAACGCAAGAAGGCACTTTATTGCTCGCATATACGTAGAAATGCTAAACCACGTAAGTAACAGCATAGTCTCGGATTATATATTTATCAGCTAAAATAGAGAATAGATAGACAAACGTATTGATAAGATTCAATACATTATACCTAGTAACAAATTGATATGATACAGTTCCAGACTGTCCTACAGTCTCTATATAGTTCCAGCCTGCGCTAATGGCTGAGGACTGTATAAACTATATTGGAATTCAATTTCAATAAAACAAGAGGTTTGGTTAAGTAAAGAACAAAAATAGACATTTTGCTATTAAATTACTTTACTATAGGCTACTGGTTTACGACAGCGTAACCCGTAAGCTTCGATCACTTCGTTTGCGAGCAATTTATTTGTATGAGAACAATGGAGGCTCAGTAAAACGCACGCGACTAAAATCATCATCATCATTGGTGTATTAGTCATTTTTATCAGTTCAATATACCACAAAAATGCGATACCATGAAAAAGACAGGAAGATGTCGAAGCGACTTGGAGTAGTCTATGGAATCAGACACCCACCTGGTCTATGCGATGTAAAGAGGGAGGCATGCACATTGCACACTGAATGAAAGTAAAGAAGATAGTATAGAAAATAGATAGCGACAAGAAAATAGGGCGGCATGTCATGGAAAGCGAGATCGATAGGTCAGTGGTGGTCCTGTAATCTTGAGGATGGACTGTATTTATTTAGAAGTAATTGCTTGTATTTCGACTTGAATGGGGACACGCTTGTCGACTTACGGATGGCCGGCGGGATACTGGGTCATCTTTCCCATCTCTGTTCCCAAAATTGCCAACTTAGGCGTTCGCTGCATCGGAGTCCAGTTTTCGAGCGCATTTTAACACTTTTTCGAGTAAAAGAGGACAAATTCCCCCCAAAAGAGGACATTTAGGAGTCCTCCGAGGACACTTTCAATTTATTGAAAAAAGAGAAGACATGTCGTAATCCTACGACTTACGAGTGGTACGAGAAATACCACGACCGAATACCGTATAACGCAGAGCGAATGTTTGTAGATGTTATATTTGTGTTTATCTGACTCCAGAAGGTTGCGTTTACAATTCGCTGCGCGTTTCTTCTTGCGTTCGACGAACCGGCGTAACCGCGCCTTGCGGCCTTGTTGGCTGACGTACCACGAAGCCTGTCTATTGCACACGTATTCGATGGATCACACTGACGAATATATTTTGTTTCTGTCTCCGCGACTTGTAACTTTATTGAATCACGTACGGCAATGCAATGGACTTCCGAATCAGCGAATACTGAATGAATTAATGTGTAAATGTATATACGCTGTATTACATTCGTATATATATCATAGCCACGAGAGATTACATGCACCAAACATCGTACGATTTATTTCTCTTATCTATAATTCACACGACAAATAGACGACTCACGAAGGTCTTTCGGGGTTTCACTTCAGGGAATTAGGTAAGGTTCACAACACTCCCAAATCTCAAATCTCAAATGTCAAATCATAAAATGGCGTGAACAATATATTTCGTTAAAGACATCTAGCGGATTTATATTAGTTCAATAAGCGACCATTAGAGATGTAGAAGAGTGTTTTTCCCGCGCAAGACGCAAATCACAGATTCTGCCCATGGCGATGTATACAACATATGCGTCGCAATGTTGTGAGTTCAAGTTTATCGGTATAAGCAAAATAAATTCATTCGGGGCGATAATAATTTAGACGGACGAACATAAACGTTCACTGACAAAGCTTATAATGATACAGGAAGCGATGATATTGAATTTACGAAGCAGAAATAGTGGTCTTTTGGGCAGGGTGTATCGTCTTTCGTCTTATAACTCAGTCGTTCCCCATAGTTGAATTGGTGGCAACGTCACGCACAACTTTCTGTCTAATTACTCAATAATTCCATGCAAGAAAGCCTTCGTTCACGGGCAACTTATTGGCGAAAACAACCACTGTTTCCAGTGTGGGTGGTTCCAAAACTTTTTTATCTCATCGCTCATCGCCCCTTGGCCTGTACGGAATCGGTATCCTGTGCTCACACTATGTTTTATTTTTTATTGAATTGAAAATCATCGCTGCTCATCTGATATATCAGGCAAAAAGGCCAGCGATTCCAATCAGGTCCTTTGGCATGCCTTATCAAGCTCGACTTATCTTTATCCCCCAAACCCCATCATATTCCCCCAAAAAATCTGCAAGTCGTCAGTAACGAAGTGCTTCTTATGCTTAGTAATCAAGTATTTTAGTAGTTCCCTTAGTAGTATTATATTCTTTAGTACTCAAGTATTACGGTATAGTATTCGAAATTATTTTATCTAATTGTTTTGAAAGTGTCACAGAATTCATAAAATTATGTTTTCTCTGCTGCTGTGATATTCCATCGAATGAAGGGTCGAGTTGCAATGTTACGTTGGGTCACAGAAATCAGAATGTAATATGCCGAATATAGCCTACGGGGCTTAATTGTGTTGTACTGTAGGCTACTTTGTACCTCGAACTCGGTAGTAGACTGGAATTCATTATGAAGCTAGAATAATCAATCAAGTTTGTTTTGTTATCCTTTTAGAATTGTTGTTTAAACTCATATGTGGTCATTTATGACCCTGCTATATCACAGACGATACTGTGTGCATATGTTCGAACAGGATCTCAAGATATTTTTCGCTACTCTGCGACGTCAAGTATAGGCTTATCGTGGATGGATTTCTTTTTCAACTTCCTTTATTCTATCTTCATTCTATCTAACCTTCAAATCCAAATCTTTAAATTCGGTAGTGACTCATATGCACTAACGTCAACTTGATGTTTTGTAATAACTTCAAATCTGGTTTCAATGGGACTCCCGTATAATCCGGCCACACATTTTAAATCCAAAAGCTTAAGCAAGAATCCAATCGGGCCATCAGCCAACCACTATCCTAATCGGTGATGGTGAATCATGTATACACATAATTAACTGGGATGTTCAAGCAAATACTGTTATGTAGAGTTATCATATAATACGCAAATGGTTTTGCTTCTTACCCCAGTTTCCCATTCAGTTCAATATAGTGTTGAGGACCGTTTTTACAAACTGATCAATTTGACAAATGAGTTCCATAAGTACTTTTAATGATTTTTTTTATTGCACTATTACTTGATATATATCTGGTATAGTTTATTAATTGATATTTCTTCTTGAGTAGAAAATCGTGTAAACACTTCTACTTTAGCAGTATCAATATTTTGCCTATGATTTCATATCCTAAAATAAGCTAGTCGTACAAGATATTCTTTCGAATCTACTCATGTTTTTGTATGAAACTGTCCAAGGTTATATCGATAATTATCTTGCAACCTAAGCACAGCGATGGAATCTGCGGAAGTCTCAAGAAATGAAGCTGAGAC